>JAJHSJ010000005.1:97372958-97672279 GCA_021015155.1 Magnolia officinalis | reverse complement strand
TCTTCAGCTATGATTATCGACAGCCGTTATAATCTTTCATATGATTAAATAATTAAAATGTAGTCTTCAATCCAAGGAAAAACCCTATTACACAAATCACTTGGCCCATCGAAAAAATCTAAATCCAAAGGCTAAAATCACGTATCTTATTGAAAATAGGTCCGGATGCATTCAAGCATGCTTATACTATTGATTTTTTAGTTCAGGGCATGTTCGAACCGTATTAATTTTCATGACCACTAGTCAAAGGTTAGGAAAGATGCATCCACAGTGGGCCCCACCGGATCAACGACCTGGATTTCCATACCATATGGGCCATTAGTACGGTCTGGTGCATTAATAAATTAATCTAGCTCTGGTGCATCCGGACCGTACAAATCTTCGAAATAATATAAAAAAGGGACGTGACTTTTCTGGGCGCGTGGAAAGTTCCATGAGGTAGGCAACACGGGAAGATTCTCCTCAGCCCACGAGAAAAGTAGATACTGACGCTGGCCAGCATCGTCCCATGATGTCATTTTGTCTTTCATTGGATGCACGAGGTATACGACTCGCAGCTGGCCCTCCACATGCGCCAAACAGAATCTCCATGTTCGTGCAAAAATAGCACGTGTGTGAGAGATCTTGGCTGTTCATCAGGTGTTCCATATGGTGGATATCACGCGGAAAAAAGATAATGTTGATGGTCCGTTGGTTGTTCCTTTAATAGATGAGCATTGGATATGAACCATCAGTTTTTGGTTCATTTATTCTGGTCCATATTCATGCACTAAAGGCTTTAAGATGAGTCTGTATCTATCTTTCTGGGGCCAGAAAATAAGATGAACGGTTTGGATCTCACAAAAGTCTTCTATTTTTCCACGAACGGAGGCGCTTGAAGATAGGCGGCTGCAAGTAGCTTTCCCCTCAGATACATGCGGAGGCTAGGATAGCCTTTCATTCGCCGGCTGCGATTGACCATGACTATCTGTACGCCTTTCAACTTCAAACCCGCATGCTTTTTTAGGTTTTGGCGGTTTCTTCATCTCTGTCTCCCTCAATCCATGCGAAGATAGCTTTAGGCAATGAAGCGCGTTGTTTGATTAGTTTGTATTTTTACTTGGAGTCACACGGGATCCAAGTTCATGCATCTCTCGTGAGATTGCGATATGCATTGTTTGGACGTATCGTATCACAAATTGAATTTATCATGATACATTATCGATACCGCCACTGTTGAATTCCCATCGTAAATAACCAAGTTTCAATTGAAATGAAATCTCCAAAAAAAGCCAATGAATTGAAATAAATTCTTTAGGAGGAATCAATGAAATATAAACCATTTTAAATCCTAGACCTTCGAACATTAACAATATTGTAGTATGAATTTATAATAACCTCTGCGATAATAGATATGGACATCACCATGCATTTAGAGCTTTGCTACTATAGGTCCGACATATTGTTATCGGATTACATCCATATATGAGTCATATTTTAATGATTGAAATTGTTTTATATAGTAGGCTTGATAGAGGTATTTTCGAAAAAAAGAAAAAAAAAAAGAACCGTTGGTTTGGAATATCTCAACCTTTCAATTTTTTAACTCTTTTATTTTAAGGGTCATGACTCAATGAACGGGGCGCTATTAGTAGGCGGAGCATGTGTTAAAGATCTAGGTATATGGCACACATGTTAGAGATCTGGCCCATTCATCTAGGGGAGTACACTCATGAAGTGAGCCAAACATTTGTTTTGGACCTATTTTTATGGCGCCCATCTTTCTCACATGAGTTTGACCACCTTGATTAATGCAACGACATTTGTTTCCATTGCATACTGCTTAGAGCCTACTTTAATTGATGAATATATCTCTAGAATCACGACTCTTCTCTTGAATATTGGATGCTTCCTTCACTGTTGTATTTGGGTTGTTGGTCAAAATTTTAAGATCTTCCAATCTTCAAGATATTAAGCTACCATTAATTGGTATCTTGTCAAAGTCTTGGTTTGTATCATAACCCTAAATCCTACAGCTACCTCTCCATAGGTTGTGTTGTAGCAAATTTCATGCATAATTTACATTGTCATGTATCTATGTTACAGCTACTAACACAATATCAATGAGGCATTTTGATTCTATGTCACTGTTGTGATATTGTGATACAACGTTTGTATCTTATGGCTAAGATGAATATATTACCATACATTTCGGCACAGCTTATCACCCATTATCAAATAACTGTAGGCATGCAATGTCAATGTAAGCTTTGCACTATTTGGAAAAATGGTGGTCACCATTCTATGTATGCATGGCATAGTTGTATGGTTATCTGGCTATCAATACCACTGACCCGGACCATGTTGTGGATGGAACATAACTGAAAGTTCGCATTGAGAAGATAATATTAACCATCTTATATTTCCTTTTTATTTGGACTGCTCACTATTTTACTTTTAACCATCGATTTCACTATTTGGACTTCTCTTAGATCGAGGGATTAACTCCTCTGTTTTGTTTTGTTTCCCTTTTGGTGCGTTTTGTAAATTTCTGCTCGCCTTCACCTTTTCGTTCGGGCCTTTGTTTTGTATGGGGTCTGCCCTGATGGTGGAGCACCTTGTACAACCTTTTTCACAGTGAAATGAAAAGTTCAGTCTTTTGAAAAAATAAAAAAATAAAATTTCAGAGCCATCCACTTCATATATATAGTCATTTATTGGGTGGTTGGGATTGGTTGACCAATGTGATTTTTGAGATATGCTCCGTTCTATAATGGAACCCACAAATTGGATAGTGTGCATCATTGTCACGGGTGAAGAAGATGAGTGTCCTCCATTTTTTTCAACGGTGAAAAACTCATATAGAAGTCTAGCCTAAGGCCCTGCAATGAAAGCTTTTTGAATTCAAGGCTCAAAATAGTGAAATGCATCACATCATGCTAATTTCCTTTTGTGACACAAGAAAAACCTTAATACCATGATATACAATGTGTTTCCTTGTATGTGAACAACACGTTGGTGGCATATCTGCCACCGAAAATCTCTATGTTGCTTTGGAAACTGATCCACAAAGCCGTTCCTGTGGACACAGCGGTGCAATCTAGAGGAATTTCGCTCGCATCTAGATGTATTTGTTGCAACACTGGCTCAGTTCCTGGCCCTTCGGTGGAGTCCCTCTCTCATCTATTCCTTAATGGAGAATTAGCTGTTGGGGGCCTTGCACAAAAACCTTAGGATCTAGCCTCCCAAAACAAACAGAATTATGGAATAATTAAGCAATGAAATAAATCAAAGCATAAACCACACACCACACAAGAGATTTTTACGTGAAAAACCCTCAAAGAGGTAAAAACCATGGGACCTCGTCCTGATCAACAATCCATTATGAAGTAGAACGTTACAACCTTCTTCACTCACGCAGGAGTGGATAAACAATGAGAGAATAAAAGAAAACGAAGAGATCTAACCGATTACAAGGACGTAGAAGCGCTGAGACAGTAGATCACCTCTACGAGCAGAACCTCTCTTCCACAAGCTTCCTCTCTCTCTTTCTCTCACACCTTTGATAACCCTAAATCCTTTAACAAATCCCTTGTAAAGCTTTAGGAAACCCTCTTGTCGTACCTAGAAAGCCCTAGGTACCTCCTATTTATAGTTTAGAAAACTCCTTCTGCATCCTTGTTGCGAAAGGACTCAAAATCCGCAATCTGCACAAAATTGCGGAACGAATCTGCGTAACCACGACTGGTCGAGATGAGACTACGACCGGTCGAGCACCACCCACGACCAGTCGAGTACCCCGGAGAAAAATAGCCCAAAGTCACTGGACCTTGAATCGAGTCAGGGCTCGACTCCACGACTGGTCGTGCACTAGCCCTCGACCAGTCGTGAAAGGCTCACGACCGGTCGAGCACGGGGAAAAAATCTCATCATTAGCCTCGGCAGTTAATTTGGAGTTTCTTCGAATCGACTTTTGGAATCTCTGTCCTACAGACGCATTCGGTGGTTGCTAGAATGTTTCAGTGGAGAAGGTCATATGCAGACCACATCTCGTCGCCGAACTCCCAGCACCTGGTACCAGCATTCATCTGGTGGGAATTGTGGAAAGCCAAGAATGGAGCTGTCTTCGATGAGAAAGCTCCCTCAGCTGCTGTTGTGATTGCTCGGGTGTAATGGTGGCTCTCCACGACACGATCGATTTACTTTCCTCCTAGATCCTTGCCTGGTAGGTCTTTTGGTGGGTGGCTGATTAAACACTCAGTGGTGTCTTGGCGAAAACCACCTTCGGGCTGGTTTAAAGTCAATGTGGATGGGTCCTCAAGAGGTAATCCGTGGTTGGCGGGAGGTGGAGGCATATGTAGAAATGAGAAGGGTGACGCCATCTTCGGTTTCTCGTTTGGTTATGGGGTGATGTCTAACATTGGAGCAGAATTGAGAGCGGCTCATGACGATTTATCTCATTGTTTTAACAAGGTATCTTTAATGTGGTGATTGAATCATACTCAGACTTAGTGGTTCGGGCTTTTAAAGGAAATTCATGCTTAGGGTGGAAATGAAAAGCTGGCTACATAGTGATGAGGATTTTTCTCCTCATTGTTGGGATCAATGAAATCGAACATGTTTCGATATCATCGATAATTGCAGAATTTTTCATTGTTGGTTGCTGGACAGTTTTTTGGTCCTGTCAATATGATCGAGAGACTTTCAAATCATATCGAGGCTGTCATCGAGAGTGGCTCGATGGCATCGATAATTGTTGCAATTTCCACCCCTGGTCGCTGGACAGTTTTTGTCCCGTCTCGATATGATCGAGAGACCTTCAGATGATATCGACGCTGTTATTGAGAGACCTCCGATATCATCAACGAGTTCCGCAGATGTGATTGCAGAAACGCAGATTTTGCGGATTTTATTTCTTATTTAGGTTATACCTCTTTCTATTCTTATATATAGGGGTGTATTCGGGATTGGGGTGGATTCCAGGGCATTCTAAGTTTCCTAAAGATTTTCTAGGAGGGCTTAGGGCTATCAAAAGGTGAGAGAGAGAGAGAGAGAGAGAGAGAGAGAGAGAGAGAGAGAGGAAGCTTGTAGAAGAGAGGCTATGCTCGTAGAGGTGATCTACCATATCTCAGCGCTTTTACGTCCTCGTGATCGGTGAGATCTCTCCGTTTTTCTTTTGTTCTCTTATTGTTTATCCACTCCTGCGTGAGTGAAGAAGGTTTGATCCAAGCGGTGTATGCTTGTGATCGGTTGTAACGTTCTATTTTATAGTGGATTGTTGATCTGGACGAGGTCCCGTGGTTTTTACCTCTTTGAGGGTTTTTCACATAAAAATCCCTGGTGTAACGTGGTTTATGCTTTGATTATTTTTCATTGCATTATTGTTCCATAATTCTGGTTTGTTTCGAGGGGCTAGATCCTAAGGTTTTGTGCAAGGCCCCCAACACTTAGAACGAAGAAGCTCCGCCGTCTCGGGCAGGTGGAGTTCTCGCATATTTTCAGGGAAGGTAATGCCCCGACAAACGCGCTTGCTCGGCTAGGGAGCTCATCCTAATCCCGTCTTTGCTACTCGAGCAAAGATGCCCTTCCCAGAGAGGTCAAAGGGCTTCTTTTCTTAGACAAGGTCGATTTAGGTGCTGTTAGGTGCAAGTAACCCTTCCTGGTTTGCGGTTTTTTTTTTCTCGCCCTTCGTGGATCGCTCTTATCCCTGCCTTTTATTTGTTACGATAGGTCTTCTATTGGTCCTTTTTTCCTCGGGAGACCCGAATGTATTTTTTTTATCCAGATCAATATACTCGTCTTTCGTTTTAATTTTTTTTTTCTTTTTAAAAACACATTGGTCGCATGCCCCTCTATAAATTATAATAGGTTTTTTTTTTTTTTACTAAATAGACCTAATTAATTAAGGTATTGTGGGAGCCCTTTTATAAACCAATTTTAAAAAACTTATCAGTTTCGACCTGTAATACCATTTTCATATTGGTCAGATGAAAATTCTCCAAACCTTTTTTGTACTAAGGTATTCTTTTACCACCACTTTTTGGCTAACTCCTCCTTTACCACACTCCAACGATCTTTCATAGTTTCCAACCATTCTTTATAATCTTTCGTGTTTTCATGCTACTCTCTTCGGCAGAAACTACCACATATGAAATTAGTTTTTTCATATTCTTTTTACCTGTTATGTTGAAATGAGATTGTTTAGGAAGAAAATGTGATGAAAAAATTATTACAAAATTTAACTTTTAGAAGATAGGTTCATCTTTTTTTTAAAAATTCTTCTTACATGAATCTTTTGCCAATAAATAAAAAGAAAGAAAGAAAATAGATAGTAAAAACTTCACTTTTAAAATATGAGTTTTTCTTATTTTATAGATTTCATTTAGATGGATCTATTAGAGAAGAAACTGATAGAAGGAGATGAGATATATCAAAAAAATTACTTTTACAATAACAATTCTTTTTCTTTTTTCGAAAGGTTAGGCTTAGATGGGTCTATTACCTAGAGGTGGACTTTGGGTCCACTTTTAAAAAGTCAAACGATGTCTAAATGATATGATTTCAATATTATTTAATAGGTCTTTGAAATATCTTTCCAACAAGTCTAAGATAGGCCAATCCAACTTATAAGGAGCTATGACTATATTCGTGAGATCATGTGATGCTGAAAAACTATGATCGCTTAGGTATACAAACCACGATCACGATTGCTTATGTGTACAGACCACTATTGCTTATGTGTACAAACTGCAATCATGATTATGATTCTTTCAGCATCACACGATCTGATAAAACGATCATGATTACATCATTACAGTTCGAATTAGGGAGATCTTAGGCCCGTTGGAAAAATAATTTGAAGACCTTTCAAATAATATCGGAATAATCTTATTTAGACATCTTTTGGCCTTTCAAATATAGACCTAATGTCTAGCCCTTGGAAAAATATCTAAGTCTAATATTTTGATCTCTCGTCTCCTTCTATCAGTTTCTTTCCAAGCAAACTCATCTAAGCCAAATGTTTTGATATTTCTCGTCTCATTTTATCAGTTTAAGAAAACTCATCTAATTAAAATCTTTGAATAAATAAAAAGAACCCATCTTTTAAAAGTAGATAGTTTTTGTTATCTTTTTTTTTTTTCTTTTATGTATTTTTTGACAAAAGACCAATCTAAACAAAATCTTTCAAAGAAAGAAGAAGTTCATATCTTTTAAAAGTGAAATTTTTGTAATATTTTTTCATTTCATTTTCTTTCCAAAAAAGTCTTTTTAAGCATAACATATAAAAAGAAGATCAGGAATCCGTTTTTTGGACGTCATAATTTCAACCCAAGAGAGTAATTAGAAAGCATGAAAGATTATCAAAAAATAGTTGGAAAACACGAAAGATCATTGAGATATAGCAGTAATAAAGGAAAAGTTAGCTAGAAAGTAGTGATAAAAGAAGTCCAAATGTTGAAAGGGTTCAAGGACAACTCCATTCCAAAAAATTGAAAAAGCTGTGCTCCAAATTTTATTTTATTTTAATTTTTTTAAAGCTTTTAAAAAGGATCAGATCCTATAAAAGGGCTCCCTTCATACCTTGATTATATTTAGGGGAAAAAAACCTGTTTTAACAAAATTCATCTATACTATTTATACAACGATAGTTGCCGGATGCAAAAATCTGCAAGCATTTCATGGTTATAAAACTCAGGACGAATCCACTGCAACTCATTTGCCCAGACTTTGTCTAGACTAGACCCAATCTAGTCTTATGCCCTAAGCCATCCCTAACTTAGGTGAGTACCAAGTTGATTCACATTCAACTCATGCAAAGTTACAGTTCAACTCAAGACCTAACGTGTCAATCCAAGTCGCTGAGTCATTTAACCATGCTGAGATTTGCTTCTGCAATGGCAAGGTGTCATTTGACTGAAACTCCTGCAAAAGTTGTTTTCTCATTACTTTGTTAGTAGTCTCATCGAAAGCCAACCATACTGGTTTTTGGCAAGTGGGCTTCCTGGCGCCTATTTCGACAAGTAGGCCGGATCAACCATGAGTTTGCAAAATCGCATTCAAATGCTAAATAAAGACTTGGGTTTGGCTTGAAATGGCGTTTAGGCATCAAATGCTCCTTTTAAGGTGACATCCTGGCAAGCCCTAATACAATGACTGGGTTTCAGCAAGTCGGCAACTTTAACAAGTGGGCTATCGTTTAAGAGGTTGAAAAAGACCATTCAAATTTCGAAAATGACTTGGGTTTGGCTGAGATTGAGAGGACATCCAAACAAACCCTAAAACTTTGAAAAAGACCATTCAAAATTAAAAAATGACTTGGGTTTGGCTGAGAAGGGCATTTAGGCATAAAACACCCCTTTTGAGAGGACATCCAAACAAACCCTAAAACTATGTGGATATGCTTGAATATGGGAAGCCTTTGAAACCAAAAGAAAAGCCATTTAGATACTTTACATGGTGAACCGTACAGTTTAGTTGGAATTTATGGGACATATAATAAATAAATTCAAAGTAAACTGTACGGTTCTTCTGCTTTGAATTTAGATGGCTCTTAGACTAAAGCATTACATTGATTTGATTTGATTTTTATTCAGTTCATTGTCGGGTATTTCATGAATCATCGAACCAAAACTGTCAATGGTCCAAGTCTCACAAGTGCTTATTAATTAGAAGTTAGGATTATTAAATAAATTAAAATTTTGAATGAGGACATATCACAATTTGAATGGTCTGATTGAGTTAGCATAACAATAATATATTGTATTGTGTTGTATGCATGTGATAATGAGAAATAACCTAATGGGATAAGGGTAAGAAAACGTTTCCATGCACCTGGTTGCATATGGACTTGTTGGCATCCAAATCTTCTATCAGGACCATCCACTAGGTCTAGTCAGCTCTTCTTCTTGTACAGTGCAAAAATCACGAGAATTGGACGGTTCTAAACTTCTGTGACTGGACCTATCTTCTGTGAATGTTGTTCATCCATTTTTGTATTCCACAAACTGAAAGATTCGGTTCATCCGATTAGTATGTGATTTTTACAAGCAGCCTGTGAAGAGTGGGACTGAAGCTCATAGACGGTCCACATAAATCCAACGTCTGAAATGCAATTAGGTGCATGGGAAGGTTTTCATGAGGTGCCATCCATCAGGTGGACCTCACTGTCTACGTTTTATTGGGAACGGATTGGCTACTCCCCCTGCCACCAGCCCGGTGGCTGGTGGTCGGTGCTCCATGGGACCCACCATGATGTACGTGTTTCATCCATTCCGTTCATCCATTTTTACAGATCATTTTAGGTTTTGAAACCAAAAACGATAGGGATATAAATCTCAGGTGAACCACACCACAGGAAAACAATAATAATTGGATATCCACCTTTAAAATCCTCCTACGGCCCACTGTACTGTTTATTTGACATCCATTCTGTTGATTAGGCCATACAGGCCCAGATGACGATGAAGGGAAAAAACAAATATCAGCTTGATCCAAAACTTTTATGGTCCCAAAAGGTTTTTAATGGTCAACGTTCATTAAACACTGTTTCCTGTAATGTGGTCCACTTGAGATTGGGATATACCTCATTTTTGGTCTCATACCATAAAATGATCTGGAAAAAGGATGGACGGCATGGATGAAACACATACATTATGGTGGGACCCACAGAGTAGCCAATCCGTTTCCCGTTTTACTACCCAAAGATAAAAGGGGGCCATCAGTAGGTGTGACCTAATGTTATAAATAAGTGGACGGATCAGAAAACTTCAACAGATTTTTTCACAAACCCAAATTTTTTCAGGTAAATGTGGCCCACCTGACCGATGGACCGACCTTATTCTTGAAAATGGGATCCTGCATTGTGGTGCCCTTCTGATGGATGGCTTGGATATTGCACCTGTCTGCCAGGCTGGCATATCTGATGGCATGTATATTAGCTGACTTGTATACGCGTTTATCATTTTTTGGAAAAAAAATAATATTAAAAAGACCAGATCGAGATGACAATTGAGTGGGGCACACGAATGATTGAGATCTGAACTTGCAAAGGTGGGCCCTACAAGACCTGCCCAGCTGGTGGTGGGACCCACACCTCCTCACCGTAATATACGCCAAAATCATCTCTTGAGGATTTTTAGTGCACGAGAGTTTCTTTATGGGGTTGTTTTTTCCATGTGACTAAGACCCCTTTGTAGACGCGACGATTTTTCCACACCAATATTATTCAGTTCAATGGACCAAGACCCGAATTAAAATAGGTTCTCTATCACTGACTTAGGCAATCTTGACCGTTGATCTTATTTCTGCATTATGTATGGACCACAACTTAAAGATCCCCCTACTCGCAAGATCCTAACCATCCAATCTTTTTCCGTTTTTACATTGATTGTGGATATTATATGACAAGTTGTACCGTTCCTTCAGGTTTTCAGTACGTGCAAGTGGGCCCATGGTTTAGCCATCCGAACCGTTGATCTGATGGATCTCGATCTATAACGTGCTCCGTAGGTCTCACAGTATCACTGTAAACGGACCCCACCTAGCACAAACTTTCACCCAAGCATTGTATAATCACCCTTTTTTTCCTCGCCATCCATCTTAAGTCTAAAGAATCAAGAGCTTTGGATTGCGCCATTGGGCAGATTCTTCAACATAGACCATCCATGACAATGGCCATCAGCTCAATGGTTTAGATCACCAAACAATGGCCCTATTGGTCACTAATGCAGAAGTCTATCTCTATATTGAATTCGTGTTGGGACTGGTTGAAATTTCAAAGATGACCAGTGCAGCGGTTGGCAGGACATCCATAAATTATGTTTGTTGAATATCCACCGTACATGTGGCATATATGTATTACTGTCAGTTGTAAACCCATCCCAAATGGGCCATATGGCATGCAGATTCACTCTAATGAGAGAAGTTCCATGGATCGAACGAGTAAACGGTTAGGATTGGTTTTTGGGATGTGGCCCATCTCTAGTGAGGTCAGTACCTTGGCTGGTCACATACACTTGCATGTACCATATATTGCCATTGTTTTGATCCCTAATCATCACTTCCTTGACTCTAACAATCTTGCCGCCGATATTTTCTACATGAGCAGGTTGTTCTTTGTGGGGAGTTATTTGATACTCTGGCTGCGTATGAAGCTTGATGCACATGCACTCAGAAATGGAACACGTGGCATGTTTTTAACTCAATCAAACCGACTAAATTGTGAAATTCTAACCTCTCATTAGGGGTTGTTTGCAGAAATTTACACGATTGCATAATTTCCATTTTTAACCGTCCAATCGATGTCCACCAATCTGAAACTCAGAAAATCATCTAAGCTAATTAATTAGCTAGTTCATGTTACATCTAAACTCTTACCCAAAATTTGGACGGTTTAGCTTAGATTACTTATATGGCACGTATGCAATTTCTAAGTGCCTGTGTATTTTTGCCAGAGTATCAACGTTTTCTCTCGTTTATTTTACGTGGTAGAGTAGGTAGCGCAGTTGATCCAGACCATCCATCTGGTGGTCCTGTCAACCTATGGCCTTCAGGTGAATATCACACCGTATGGATGACTCTGGTCACATGGATAGTGGTATATACATGATGGAGGTTGATCTTTCGGTGTGATCTTAGAGACCATCTACGAAAAGGATCACAACCATACAATAGATAACTATGAAATGAATGGTCAAAACTAAAATAGTGATTGATCTAAATAAATCAAATGGTTAATAAAGGTTTGCTCGAATAAATCCCAACTTATGGTAACACCAGATTCTAGGACTTCAAGCTTTGAATATGGGCCATCTTACAATGATCCAAGCCGTTCATATGACGAATCTCACTTTGTACGTGGAAAATATACAAATAGAAGCTCTTGAGTGGATTATTTCAACCTTTTGATAGTATAGCTTATTTGTTTTGAACATCAACCGTTAGAATAGCCTTTGTATAATCATAAGGTTGAAATGTTCAATACAAGGGTTTTTTTTTAATAATTTGGGTCATCGGAAAAAAGACCAAATCCAACGGCTAATCTTATTGAAATATGTCCAGATACATTTGAGCAATATTTTGGCTGATATCTTCTCAACATCATTTTCACTACTCTATGCTCCATTCACGGTTAGCTCAGTGATTTGGACGGTGTAGATCGTTGTTCGCTATTCCATATGTACGGTTGATCATATACTGCCGTTTTATAAACGGTGTAAAACTAACATAGGAGTGTAACCCATGTTCACCATATATACAGGAAGACGTGACCTTTCATGCTTGTAAGTTATAACATAAAGAATTGTAACATCTATGAAATGGTGGGGACTCCTTAACGGTACACGTGTCATGCATGTAATTCAATCCACACAGTCAAAACCGTGGACCCCACTGTGGATGGAGCATGTACCAAAATAATACAGATCGGACAATCTCAACCCATTAGTATTGGGAGTTGAAATGGACTGCTAATATTTATTTATTTTTAGCTGTCCATTTATTGGCCATGAACTGGATGGTCAGGGTAATGTGATATATAGGTGTGAATTTAGAGAAAAACATTGATACTCTGGCGGAGTGGATAATACGCGGGCACTAAGAAATTACTTCTAAACTGCACACGATTAATCAAATTGAACCGTCCAAATTATGTTAGCCAGTGTAGATGTATTGTGAACTAAAAACTAAGCTTATTTGATTATCTGATTGTGGTATTGATTATTGGACCGTTTAAATGTAAGATATCCAACAGTCGTATTTTCACAAACAAGTGTCCAACAAATCAGATGTTGGGATTGTCTAACCAATCTGTTCTTGAGGTTTTTTCTTGGTGGAAGTGGGCTGCACAATCTAGTCGTTTTCGTAAAAGTTAGTATTTGCCACGTGTACAATTTATGAGTGCCTGCGTATCAAGCGTCATACGTAGCCTGAGTATCATATGCCGTCGTGATTTTAATACTATTCTTTATTCACGCCGCACCACGTTGGTAAAACGCACATAACAGCATATCCTTCTAACGTAGAAAATGCGAATAGATTCGCGCCACTAAAAATCGAAGAAGCGATATGCACATACGCCAACGTGGCATAAATGTTTGAGATCAAAACCGTTCATCATGTGGGGTCCACCGTAAATTCTCAGAAAAGGATCAGACCAATCTATTCGTTTGGTGAGCCAGACGTGTGATTATTGGTTTTTTAAAGATCGTATAGTAAAGACTAGGTGGTCATTTTTCTAACCGTACACACTCTGGTGCGTGGATTCCAATTCCACTCGATGAACGGGGTTATCACACGTGTGTTACGTCTGCACTTGTGCCGGGAATCGCGCCGTCGGTTTACTCAAACAGCTCAAGCACTAGGATTGCTGAGGCGATTCACGCGCAATGCGCACGTGTGAGAATGATAGCCAACCATTTGTCGAGCTTGGGGTTGAGAATTCGCAACCGAGGTTGGGTTGGGTTGGGTTGGGTTAGGGTTGAGATATAGGAACATAGGTTGGTCTAGGGTTGAGCTCCATTCCAACCCAACCCACCCGACCCGACTTTCAATCCTAACCGTTCCATTCCTCGTGCACAAGCGGCCAGCCTCATTTGTCTGGCCAGTATGGACTTAAAGAAATTTTGCATACGTCATCCCACAATAATAAAAAGAGCATAAATTAATAAAATTTAGAGCTGTACATGAGTTGAACCGGGCTTGGCACAGTTTGGCTCGACTTCGCCGGTAACTAACTTCAGCTTGAACTTGGCTTGGCTCAATTTTCTTGTTTAACTAGCTAACTCAGCTCGGTTCAATTAACAACTCATGTCCATTCGAATTTATGCAACATTTTCTCAAACACATAAAATATATTTTTGATTTTTCACCATATGAAAAATAGTAACAACAATACACAAATATTTCATTAAACATTGCTTGGGCAACATCAAAATCATAATTTAAAGGTAGTCTTATAATGTAAAATTTCTACTATTTTATTTTATTTTATATATATTTTTTTTAACACACGCACACACACTCACACTGGTGGATTTCACCACCTATGTGTACTCGAACCCTCACCGGGGAGTTAAAACTCCTCAGAGTCTACCACCCGGGCAAGAGTAAGGACCCAAACAATTGAAACTCCTCAGAGTCTACCACCCGGGCAAGAGTCCACTATTTTGATTCGTATTCATTCATCCCTCATCACTAGCTGATCTCGCCTAGAATGGATAGACTCGAAGTTGCACTCCGTTGAGTCATTTCGTCAAACACTTGACACTGAGTTATTGAGCAAATAGGATATGAATTGACTCGAGTTGAGATTCGATCAGGGTAGTTCGAGCTCGTCCTGAAATTTTCTAAAGCTTAAAAAATCAACTCAACTCGAGTGGAACTCAATTTCAAACAAGTTGAATCAAGCTTTTTCAAGTCTGGTCGAGCAAGTTAACCGAGCTAATTCGGCTCGTGTACAGCGTTTACCCCCCACATATTCCACGGCCACGATGGACGCCACTTTCCTGTAAAACGTGTTAGTGGGAGTTCCTGTAACACAAAGCTCCGTGGGTCTCGTCGTAATGTCCGTGTGAAATCCACTCCGTCCATCAGTTTCACCGGTACATATGACTCGAGCCCAAAAAAGAAGCAGATTCGGGACACAAGTAAGCTATGGTACAAGAAACCGTGGGGATTAAACGCTCACCATTGAAACCTTGTAAGGGGCCACGAAAGTTACGGATCAGCCTGATACTTGATTTTTACCTTTAAGATGTTAGTGGGAATCCATTTCTACGGTTCAGATGACATATAAAGATGACGGTGTTCCCCAGGAAGGCTTCAATCGTGGGCTTTCCCATCCCCACTGTCTACAGTTGTGGAGCCGCTTGAGTTTTGCATCTCCCTACTTTTGGTCCCTTATCCGAAAATAAACCAGCCAAGACGATGAACGGACTAGATCTCATACGGGATTCCGATGGGCCTTACAGAACTTTGTGTCACACGAACTCCACGTCCTGCTCGTGTCGCAAGCGTGTGACAAGTGGCACGTGTACCACTATTCAGCTCATCAAAATCGCGCGAATCGCTTCAAGCAATTTTCAAGCACTTTCCCTTCGTTACGTGCCGTTTACGACACCCTCTCTCTCTCTCTCTCTCTCTCTCTCTCTCTCTCTCTCTATTTCACAGTGAAAAACGACCGTTGTTCCACTAGCCGCCGTGTTTGATGCCCTACCTTTATATTCACCATACCACATCAGATCCTCTTCTTCTTTACAATATATATATTTTCTCTCTCTCTCTCTCTCTCTCTCTCTCTCTCTCTCTAATGGAGAACTACCAAATACTCTTCCCATCATCATCTTCATCTTCTTCACCTTTTCCTACCTTCTCATCCACCATGTTTCAAAACCCACATCTCTTTAACAGCTTCCATCCGAATTCAAATGGGATGTTGGGGTTGAAGGCTGAGGTTGATGGCCCACCACCACCAAGTGCTGCCACAAACAGTATCTCCCCTCCAATTGGGGCCGTTGCTGGCGGAGCCCAGAATGAAGAGAGACAAGGGAAGAAGAAGGCTGAGAAGAAAGTTAGGAAGCCAAGGTTTGCTTTCCAAACAAGGAGTCATGTCGATATTTTGGATGATGGCTATCGTTGGAGGAAGTATGGCCAAAAGGCTGTCAAGAATAACAAGCATCCTAGGTATGTTATTGCTCTCTCTCTCTCTCTCTCTCTCTCTCTCTCTCTCTCTCTCTCTCGATTGATAGATAGATATGTTTTTTTTTTTTTTTTTTTCTATTTTTATCACTAGCCCCCACCAATACCATATATTCCTTCCACCACTATCAGATTTTCATTTCTTTCAATTGGCTTTGGGAAAAATTAAACTTCCACTTAAAGAGATGGTATATATGAAAGATAATACCACTAGAAGGAAACCCATTTGAGGAAAAGAGAAGAAAAAGGTGTGATGCAATTGCTATTGGTTTGTGGAGTTTCTGTTGCACTTTTGATGTGGTTTTGTCAAAATACCCAAAACCATATTTATATCTTTGAATTTCTATTTGGTTTTTTTTTAGTAGATTGAGGTTGTAGTCTTTTCGAGTGCCATGTTGAAGTGAATTAACGTGTCTGACACATTTGCTTGAGTTGTTTTAGGTTTAGGGTTTTCTTCCTTCCAAGCAATTGTTTTGTGTATTTAGTTACATTAACTATAGATAAGTTCTCAAGGGACACAAAACACTATGAACATTCATCAGATACATCACAATATAGCCAACATGTCCATGTGTATGCAACATCTGATCATTGGAAACCTGGGACCCACCTTGAAGTTCATAATTGGGTGTGGAAATCAGGCCAATACATATACATTTATTTCTGTGTGGCCCACTTGGAACAGTTTGACTTTGCGCCTGATGATCTTCAAGATGGGCCAGCCTTTTCATCGGTTTGAATGTCATAGTATATAACACATTGGTGCATGTACAAGGTGGACTGTAACTCAACCGTGGATTGAGATGGATTTGATCATTGCTCAAAAGTGGTTCCTACGTTACAAATTCACTAGTAAAGGTTACGTTAATGGAGTAATCGGCGTTATATTGTATTTCTTTTGTCTAATATGTTCATCTGCGTCTTCTTTTCTTTGAACGGAAATCAAGAACCTTTTTTATTTTTTTCAAAAGAAGGGCCTTGCCCCTATATCATTGATAAAAGGAACAAAATGATGTACATGATTGAACCCGAGACTGCCTTTGGATATACTATTGATGAATTGAATTCTAATGTCAGTTCAACAAACCGAAACAACTAAATTGCAATTACCATAGTAGAATTCATATGAAAGGACATGAAAGGAATTAAGTGCAATTTGAGAACTACTTTATTATAGCAATTCCATCTTCTTTTATGTCTAATATTTTCATCATTGTCTTCTTTCTCTGAACGGAAATCAAGAACCTTAGACTGCCTTTGGATATACTATTGAATTGAATTGCAATGATCAATTCAATAAATCGGATCAAATGACCAAATTGCAATTACCTTAGTAAAATTCATCTGGAGGGACTTGAAAAGAATGCAAGTGTAATTTGAAAGCTAGTTCGTCATAGCAATTTGATCGATAGTGTCCGAGTGCAAAAGCAAGAACTAAACAGATGAGAACATGATCACAGATATGAAAAGAAATTCAATGATATCCCACCACATACAAGCTTCAAGATCTGGAAATGTCACCTAGTGTCCTAAAGCTCAAGATCATTGCCTAAACAAAGTTTTTTTTTTTTTTTTTTTTTAAAGTTTGAATCATAATCTAATTTTCTTCCAACAGCTTCAAAAATCATCAAAATAATTTGAAAGGATCACCCATGCTGATGAATCAATCTCCGCTTGGAGCCTTGTAATTGTCTTCAGAATTTTTGGTAAGATTTTCTTTTTAAATCAACCACATAGCTCTCTATATAAGCAAATTCAAATTTTGCTTCTGTTGCTTATTTTAGTGCTAAGATTTCCTTCATATCTTAGTTTTAGCAATGCTAGATTTCCTCTTCCAGGCTTTTCTTAAAACCTTTTCAATGATCTTTCACTTTCACTAAGAAAGTCCTGGAAGATGAAGACGTACTTGCTAATCAATAGATCAAAATGGCAAAAACATGAAACCAAAATCAAAGTAGAAAACAACTAACATAGAAAATTTCTACATGGTTAGGCGTGGCATTTGACGGCATCTCCAACAGAAGGCAATTCAAGCTATAGTTAAATGCCAGTGTTGTCAAAATCATTAACATGTTGCAAATCATAATAAGGGTTGAATCTTATTGAATTGCAAATATTATTGCAAAATCAAAAAAAAAAAAATATGATTTTCTTAAAATTTTGAAGAAAAATTGCAAAATATAAATTTAAAAAATATATATATATATAATAAATAAATAAATAATAAAAATAATAAATAAATAAACTCATCAATCATCCATATGAACCATCATACCTCCATATCATGATAGTGTCAGATCATTCTTGTCTTTCCTTTATTTTTTGTCATTCAATAAATTTATCTTTAAAAACATATAATAATCCTCACTTTTTTTGGCCTTTTTTTAAGTGTAAAATCACATTGGAAAACAACGTCATTCAGTTATGTACACCTACAAAAAGATATGTTGATTTTTAACCATCATTACCACAATTACGCGTGCGTATGTGTTTGGGGCCGCTGGGGGGGGGGGGGGTGATGGGAATGGGAATGGGGATTAGCACTACAAAGGATTCCAACAAGTCTACCTCTAGGATAATTCAAGCCCATTCCTAAGATTGTTGTTGCACAATAGAGCAGTACTATTCTTCTACTTAAATATCTTTCAGAAACAACCCAAAAAAAAAAACATAAGGAGAGAAGGCTTGAGAGAGAGAGAGAGAGAGAGAGAGAGAGAGAGATGATTTTCTTGTGTTTTATAGTTCTGCCCGACCCTGTGTATTTAGAATTCGAATAATTGTTGGAAGTAGCCTATTAGGGTGCCTTGAAGAGACACTTGATTGTTGACAAGAAACACTTTTGTCTTTTGATTTGAATTAGGGGTATTGTTTTAATTTAATTATAACAGTAAAGTTTGTTGCGCAGCACGCCAACAACGCAGTGAGCCTAGATCCAATCTAAGGCCTCACCCACAAACGATAGACAGGAAGAAATATAAACTAGAAATAGATCAAAGCAATCCAAAACAAACCACAAGACAAGATATACGTGGAAAAACCCCAAACTAGGGTAAAAAACCACGGATGCAAAATTCCACTATGAAGAGAAACGAAGATTACAAGGCAATATACTAACCTCTCTCTTAGAGTACAGAGAAAATCCTTGCCCACACCTTAGAATAATTTTCTAGAATTCACCTTAACCTAGAATAGCCCTAGGGACCCCAATTTATAGTTTTGGCAACTTCCTTTTCCGCATCCTGTTGCGAAAGGACTTGCGACACGAAATCCGCGAAACTCCTTTCGCATCCCAGTTACGAAAGGACTTGCGACACGAAATCCGTGAAACTCCTTTCACATCCCAGTTGCGAAAGGACTTGTGACACGAAATCCGCGAAACTCCTTTCGCATCCCAGTTGTGAAAGGACTTGCGACACGAAATCCGCGCAACCTCGACTGGTCGTGGACGGCCCCAGATGTGGCTCCACTTCTCAACAATCTCCCACTTGGAGACACATCTCCATAAACCTTTGTCTTTTTCATCCGGAGTGTATCATCTCCCCGTCTTCAAGCCTGAAGATCAATCAAAGCTGAACAGAGCTTCAGCTTCTCCCTTGTGACCGCCTTAGTCAGCATATCCGCAGGATTCTCACTTGTATGAATCTTCTCCAGAGCAATCGATCCATCTTCCAGTAACGAACGTATGAAGTGATATCTGATGGCAATATGCTTGGTCCTTGAATGAAAGGCTGAATTCTTAGCCAAGTGTATTGCACTCTGACTGTCACTGTACAGCTTGCAATCTGCTTGCTTCTTACCCAACTCTTCCATAAAACCTTGCATCCACACCATCTCCTTGCATGCTTCTGTAGCCGCAACATATTCTGCTTCTGTCTGTACTGATAGATACTATCTTTTGTAACTGAGAGACCCAACTGACTGCAGCACTACCCAGAGTAAAAACATAACCCGTAGTGCTTCTTCTGCTGTCGATATCTCCTGCCAAATCTGAATCCACGTAGCCTTGTAACTTGATTTTCAATCCACCATAACACAGCCCTACGTCCTTAGTACCTACCAAGTACCTAAGGATCCACTTCACAGCTTCCCAATGTTCCTTCCCGGGGTTGTTCATGAACCTGCTAACAACTCTCACTGCTTGAGCAATGTCTGGCCTTGCTCACCATAGCATACATGAGACTCCAATAGCTGACGCGTATGGGACTTTATCCATGTAGTCCTGTTCCTCCTACGTCTTTGCACCTTGCTCTTTAGATAGCTTGAAGTGGTTGGCTAATGGAGTGCTAACCGGCTTAGCACCTCCAATATAGAATCGATCAAGTACCTTGGCTATGTACTCTGCCTGTGACAAAACTAATTTCTTGTTTTTCCTGTCACGCTTTATCCTCACGCCTAGGATTTGTTTTGCAGCTCCTAAATCCTTCATGGCAAATTCTCTAGACAATTGTCTTTTGAGATCTGAGATGTCCTCCATGCTTGAGCCAGCCACAAGCATATCATCAACGTACAGAAGAAGGATGATGTATGACGTATCAAACTTCTTCAAGTAACAACAGTGGTCTGCATGACATCTCCTAAAACCGTTTCCCGACATGAAACTATCGAACTTCTTATACCACTGCCTCGGGGCCTGCTTCAGGCCATATAGACTCTTCTTCAGTCTGCACACCTTGCTCTCATTACTTGGTGTCACGTATCCTGTCGGCTGATGCATATATATCTCTTCTTCAAGGTCCCCATGAAGAAAAGTTGTCTTAACATCTAGCTGTTCTAGATGTAAGTCCTCTGAAGCCACTATACTCAAGACCATGCGAATCGTAGACATTTTCACTACCGGTGAAAATATTTCAGTTGTGAAATCGATATCTGCCTTTTGTTGAAACCCTTTCACAACCAATCTGGCCTTGTACCATTTCGAACCATCGTGCTCCTCCTTCAGTCTGTAAACCCATTTGTTATGAAGAGCTTTCTTACCCTTGGGTAGAGTCACTAGCTCCCATGTACGATTAGACTCAAGAGAGTCCATCTCATCATCCATGGCCTGCTCTCACTTAACCCGTATATCTGACTGTAACGCCTTTTCAAAACACTCTGGCTCACCATTATCTGTCAGTAGTAGATAATGTAAGGAGGGTGAGTATCGGACCGTGGGTCTCCTCTCCCGAGTAGACCTCCTCACAACTGGTGTATGCGGCTCTGCCTCATCCTGTGGCACTGTAACACCCATGTCCGGTAACTCTTCCAACTCTACGAATTCCTTTTTCTCGGCCTTATTGTCCTGCACACTGTCCTTATGCATCACTTTTTCATTAAAAACTACGTCCTTGCTTCTGATGATTTTTCTGTTTTCTGCATCCAAGAACCTGTAGCCAAAATCATGTTGCCCATAGCCTATAAACGTGCACCTCCTGGACTTCGCATCCAGCTTGTTTCTGTGCTCTACATCAATGTGAACATATGAAGTGCAACCGAACACTCTGAGATGTGCAAGGTTCACTTCTTTCCCAGTCCACGCTTTTTCTGGTAGCCCACCATCCAATGGTGCTGAGGGACTTCTATTGATGAGATATGCGACAGTATTCATGGCATCTGCCCAAAAGGTCTTGGGCAACCCTGCATGTAACCTCATGCTCCTGGCGCACTCAAGGATGGTCCTGTTAATGCGCTCAGCCACACCATTCTGTTGTGGTGTCCCTGGAATCGTTTTCTGATGTTTGATTCCATTTGCTGCACAATACTCCTCAAACCTCTTATCACAATACTCTCCCTCATTGTCAGATCTGAGACAGATCTGAGACACTTTACTGTTTCACCTGTCTCATTTTCTACCATAACTTTCCACTTCTTAAATACATCAAATACATCAGATTTATGTTTTAAGAAGTAGACCCACAGTTTTCTACTAGCATCATCAATAAAGGTAACAAAATAACGTGAGCCACCAAGAGATACCTGTGCCGGTCCCCACACATCAGTGTGTACAAGCTCCAACATATGTGTCTTTGGAGCACGTCCCGTCTTCTTGAAGCTTACCCTCTTCTGCTTGTCATACACGCAGACCTCGCAGAATTCCAAGTCAATAGACTTCAGCCCTGGTAGCTTCCCTTTTGACAATAGCACTTTCATCCCTTTCTCACTCATATGTCCCAGCCTCTGATGCCATAACTGCCCATTCACTCCAGTTGATGCGACTGCGAGTGAACTATACGATCCTGAAGTCACGTACAAAGTACCTTCCTTTTTGCCTCGAGATATTACCAAGGCACCTTTTGTGATCTTCCAGGAGTCACTGGTGAATGTCGTCACATAACCGGTATCAGCCAACTGTCCCACTGAGATCAGATTACATTTCAAACTCGGTACATGTCTGACATCCTTCAATTTCAAGACCGTTCCGTCTTTCTGATTTACATGAACATCTCCCTTTCCAACAATATTGCACGGCTCATCATCACCCAGGTAGACTCTCCCAAAGTCACCTGACACATAATCACGCAGAACTTCCTTACCGAAGTAGCATGAAATGAAGCACCCCGAGTCTATAACCCAAGACTCATTCCTCGCATCAAGAGACAAGATCAACGCCTCTGTGTCGCTCTCCTCAGACAGATTCACTGAATCTTTCCCACCTTGAGAGCTTCCTTCTTGTTTCTTGAGCGCCCTGCAATCACGTTTCATGTGCCCCTTCTTGCCGCAATGCCAACACCCGTCTTTGTCTTTCGGTCCCTTGGACTTATTCCTTGACTTAGAACGCCCGTGTTTATTGCCTCCTTTGTTCAGCGATCTTCCTCTTCCTTCAACGTTTAGAGCATTCCCTGAATCCCCTGAAACTCCTGATGTCTTTCTTCTAAATTCTTCGCTGAGAATTAGACCGGCCACATCATCAAATTTCAGCTTTGTCGATCCTGAAGAATTGCTCACAGCAATCACCAAACCATCCCAACTGTCTGGTAAACTGGATAAGATCAATAACGCCCTGACCTCATCCTCAAAAGCAATGCCAACGGATTCCAACTGGCTCGTGACTGTATTGAACTCGTTTAGATGTTCAGCCACGCTCCCACCATCTGACATCTTCATGTTGAATAGCTGTTTCATAAGATGAACATTGTTGGACGCTGAGAGCTTTTCATACATGGTGGCTAGGGCTTCCATTAATTCTTTTGTCGTTTTTATCTTGGATATATTGAAGGCGACACTCTTAGACAAAGAGAGTCGAATCGTTCCTAAAGCCTTCCTATCTAGTAAAAACTATTCATCATCTGTCAACTTTTCTGGTTTCTTCTATTTTCCTCTTAGAGGAATATAGAGGTCCTTCTGATACAGATAATCCTCCATCTACATCTTCCAGAAGGCAAAGTTTGAATCATCAAACTTCTCAATTCTAGTTTTCCCATCTTCTGTCATCGCTCCCAATAAAACTAAACCAATAGCTCTGATACCAGTTGTTGCGCAGCACGCCAACAACGCAGTGAGCCTAGATCCAATCTAAGGCCTCACCCACAAACGATAGACAGGAAGAAATATAAACTAGAAATAGATCAAAGCAATCCAAAACAAACCACAAGACAAGATATACGTGGAAAAATCTCAAACTAGGGTAAAAAATCACGGATGCAAAATTCCACTATGAAGAGAAACGAAGAGTACAAGGCAATATATTACCTCTCTCTTTGAAGTACAGAGAAAATCCCTTGCCCACACCTTAGAATAATTTCCTAGAATTCACCTTAACCTAGAATAGGCCCTAGGGACCCCAATTTATAGTTTTGGCAACTTCCCTTTCCGCATCCCAGTTGCGAAAGGACTTGCGACACGAAATCCGCGAAACTCCTTTCGCATCTCAGTTGCGAAAGGACTTGCGACACGAAATCCGCGCAACCTCGACTGGTCGTGGGTGGCCCCAGATGTAGCTCCACTTCTCAACAAAGTTAACCAACTTGGTTAGCACCGTCTCACATCACCAACAAACTGCCATGTCATCCAACTATATACATACCACATAGGCGCCACTTAATACAACGGTTAATACAAACTCAACCATTGACCAAGCCTTCTTTTTTAGTCATATTGAGCCACGGGTTAAGCCATAGTTTGGACCATCATTTGACCCTAGGTTAATGTATAATTGATAAAATTTTAAGACTAATAAATTTTAAACCTCTTAGGCTCCTTGCTCCATGCAAAGTGCTAAAGTGCACCAGTTAGAGTACCAAAAAGCATTCAAGCAGCCCTATAACCCACTACTCACATTGTATGCACGCATGTAAATGTTGCAAACCATCCTGACAATGCTTGTAGCTTGAATCTTTGATGTGGCAAAACCTTATGCACTCTCCTCTAGTCACTGGTCCTTTAAACAAAAAGAGTAGGAATAGTTTCAAAACATAAAAGCCTACATTTTTAAGAGATTTTTTTTTATCTTTCTCTTTTTCCTTTTTTTCTTTTGGAAAAATAGAAACCCACAAATAATTTTATATTTTGAAAACATCCAACAAGACATGTGAATTAATATTATAAATAGCTAAATAAGCTAAGTACTAATAATGAGATGCATTTTTTTTCATCATCAACTTACTAGGGAGGGGTGAAATGCATGGACTTCCAGAGTAGTCACCCATTCTAGCATCACTCTACCCAACCATGCTCAACTAAGGACCTCTTACGGGACCAATCCATACACGTTCAATGTTAACAAATAGTATACACATTTATGCCAAAATTTTAAGCATTAAAAATGCTCTCTTTTTTTTCCAGAAAAGCAGGATCACATCACCTGTAACTTTGTTTCTACATTTTATTTTATTTTTTAAAAGTTGTATGTGGCATAAAAAAATGTTCCTATGAATTCCAAAACTCTTAAAATGATCAGCGGTGTTTTATTTATAATTATTCGGTCAGAAGTAAAACTTCTAGGTTTCTTACGATGCATTGAATGAATGGGGCAAATCAAGTGGTCGGAGAAGCATATGTTGAGGTTATCGATTTGCTTGCTATCGGCTGGGTTTTTTTTTTTTTCACTGCCATTGCAAGACCAAAAGGTTGGTATTATTACATGAATACAAGAGACAAGAACAAATGCAGTTTGGAATATGATCAAAATTTAAATTACTTCAATTCCACACCAACCTCTTCCATAAGCCAGGAAAACACATGACCTCATGCATGTAAAGTGGAATGCCAGAACATGAGACAACCACAATTAATTGGGATAAGACTAACATGATGATGAGACATTTGAGTCGGTAACTAGGACAACTCATTCAGTCCCAATTGAGTCGAGACTCGTCGAGTCAAAGTAAGTCACCCTCCATTCTTGATCCCAGCTCACAGAACCAAACCAGATCAGACTCGACCAAGTCCAAGTCGACTCGGACGAGTTGATTCCAGGTCAGCCGAGTCGTCACTCGTTATTTTAAGTTGAAGGACTAAGTATCTGTATTCCCATTGATTCCATGTATCCTTTTGGTTTCAGGAGCTACTATCGATGCACCCATCAAGGATGCAATGTCAAGAAGCAAGTTCAACGGCTGTCAAAGGACGAAGGGATTGTGGTCACCACCTATGAAGGAATGCACACTCATCCCATCGAGAAATCAACGGACAATTTCGAACACATCTTAAGCCAAATGCAAATCTACTCTGGCTTCTAAAATCTTGGAGTGAAGAGAGAGAAAAAATACATACACCCACATGTGACAATGTGGCCCACACTTCAACATCAGAACCTTTCATCATGTGGGTCCCACTGTATAGACGCCCTACCCAAAAGTCCGGCCCATCCACCCATCAGGTCAAACACAGTATGCTAAACAAATAGAAGGGAAGAGATATCTTAGTTCAGCCATTTATTTGTTTTGTACACTGTAACCCACCTTATGAGTGAGCAAGCCTGTCTTTTAAGCCAGAGATCCATGCAGTGTGGCCAGCCTGATGGATGGCTTGGATGTTCCACATGTGTCACATTGCCTAATTTATGTAAAGCATAATACCTTTTCATTAGACCTCCAAACATGAAATAGATAACGGTGTGAAGAATGCCAATGGATGTTATATGTGTAGCGCTTAATAATTTGTTTGTTTATGTAATCATGTTGATATGATGATATTACAATTTTTATTTGAATCCATATTCAGATGCTTGCCCAAGCTTACACATGTCTTGATTTCAAGTTTCTATGATCCAGATGCAATTTAGGTTGGGTTAACAGAACTATATGTTATTGAAACCATACTGTAAAATCTGGTCATGTTGAGTTGACTCTCAAGGTTTTTAGAAGAGGTGAGATCAGCGGCGGCACTTAGCATTCCTGGGACAGTGCACCTGAACCAAATGGATATCTTAGGAAGCTCTTCTTTTCTTTTCTTTTTTCTTCTCATGCTAGAGCATTATTGGGGAGGACATCTTTAGTGGCATGTGATTTTTTCAAAGGGAATGACATCTCAAAGTCCTTTTTAAGCATGCTCTTATGCTTGATTCCCAAAGTTCTAAACCTAAGGGAGGTGGCTAATTTCAGATCTATCAGCCTCTATAATTGCATTTATAAGATCTTTGCCAAAATTATTACTCTCAGATTATCCTTCTTAAAATCATTTCAGTCAAGCAAAGGGCCTTTGATCAAGGAAGAAACATTGCGAAAATTATTGCAATGGCTATTGAGTTGGTTATGGATATAGATTGTGCAAGATTAGAGGAGGCAACGTTATCTTTAAGCTCGATATGGAGAAGGTGTATGATAGGTTGGAATGGGTGTTCGTCTCTAAGGTGCTAGATATGTTTGGTTTCTCCTTGGAGTAAGTTGAAAGATGTTGGCAAAACAGTTGGTTCTGGGTTATGTTAAATAGGAGAATCTATGGATTCTAAAGCATCTAAAGGCTTTTGCCAAAGAGACCCCTTATATCCAAGCATATTCATTATTGCAGACGAGGTCCTTAGTAGAGGCATCAACTTTCTTATTCGTAGAGGGATGTGTCACCCATTTGCATTGCCTTGATCATGCTCTCTGATTTCTTACTTGATGTTTGTTTCTGACACTATCGTCTTTTTAAATGGTAGGAAGTCGTTTGTGCATGGTCTAATGAAATTTCTTAAAATCTATGAGGAGCCGTTGGGCGACAGGGGTCAATGCAAGGAAGAGCTACTTCATTTTTCCAAGCAAAATTCTTAAAAGTAATATGAACGTTTGGTTGCAAAATTGGTTGGGTCCTACCTTGCTAGCTAGAGAAGAGGGAATAGTCATTGTTCTCCCCCTCTCTTAGGCTAGCTACACTCGTAGATTTCTTGAATCCATATGGAACTTAGAGTCTCTTAGATGTGCAAGCTTACATCCCTCCTACCTTTTTTAATCAGATCAGGGACATGAGGTTGAGCAATCTTGAGAGGGAGGACACTCTTATTTGGACTGCTTCAGCCTCTAAAATTTTTTCACTCAAGTCTACTTAGAGCCTAATTCATAGTAGGCAAGGAGCACAAGTATGGGCGAGTTGGTGCTAGAACAAGCTTATGCCTCCTAAAATCTCAGTGTTTGTTTAGAAAATAATGTACTCGGCAGTACCTATAAAGGCTGCATTGCAAAAGAAAGGAATTCACTTAGCATTGAAGTGTGTTTGTTGCGGCTGTGATGAGCCACTATCTATAGCCATAGATTGTAAAATTCCAAAAGAAGTGTGGAGTAGTCATTATGTAGACTAATCAGGGTTGCAAGTATTTGGTTGTGATGTTTACTCTCATGTATCGTCAGTTGAGAGAGATAAGCTAGACCAAATGGCAAAAAAGTGTACCTTTATGGATTATGGTGATGGTGTGAAAGGAAATATGTTGTATGACCTAGTTACATGGAAGATCACGATGAGTCGTGATGTCAAGTTTGATGAGAATTCCTTGTTTCGTAAGGATGAATACAATAAAATCAAAAATCAGGCGGCAATTAACGTTGACATTAAAAAGGTGAGACACATGAAGAAGTCGAGCCGCAGGAAGAGGTACAGGATTAGTGTAACAACTACCTGTGATGAGAAACCCACCGAGAGATCGCATATTATCAACAAGATACAGAGATTACTCAAATGTTGCATTCGCTCTCATTATGGATCAAATGGATCCTTCTACCTTCAAGGAAGTATTAGATGACACAGATGCTGATAAGTGGATGGCAGCTATGTAGGAATTACATGGATTCTTTATACAAGAATGAGACATGTGAGCTAGTGAAAATCTTCGTTGGGCGTAAGGCGGTCAGATGTAAGTGTATCTATCCAAAGAAACATGATAGATACAAGGTCAAACCGATGATAAAGAGTTATGCATAGAAAGAATGTATTGACTTCAACCAGATTTTTGCATATGTGGTCAAGCAGGTATATATCTATCAGATTTATGTTGGCAGTAGTTATCCAATACAATTTGAAACTAGAATAAATGGATGTAAAAATTGTTTTCCTACATTGGGAATTAGAAGAACATATCTATATAATACAACTAGAAGAGTTCAAGATACAGGAATTAGAGAATAAGGTTTGCAGGTTATGGAGGTCGTTGTACGGTCTGAAACTGTTGCTTAAGCAATGGTATAAAAGATTTGATTATTTCATGGTAAGTTAGTGGTTTACCATAATTGAATATGATCATTGTGTCTACTTCAAAGCACTGAGTGATGGAGAATTCATTGTATAAGTATTATACGTTGATGACATGTTTATTATCAGCCATATCATGTCTAAGATTAATATATTGAAAACTCAGTTATCAAGAACATTCAAAATGAAAAATCTTGGGGCTGCAAAGAGGATTCTTGGCATTGATATATACAGAGATAGGGAAAGGAGTAGGTTATAATTGTATCAGTCAGAATATATTGATAAGGTAAGGTATTGGTCAAGTTTGGGATGAACAATGCTAAGCCAGTTAGCATACCCATACTGCTCACTTTCAGCTTTCTTTAGAGCAATGTCTCACTACATATGAAGAAAAGTAGTTTATATCTTGTGTGCCCTACCCTAGCGTGGTTGCCAGTTTGATGTATGATATGGTCTCTACAAGACCAAATATTTCATATGTAGTTAATATTGTGAGCATATACATGTTAAACCCCGGTAAGCAACGTTATGAGGCAGTGAAATGGCTACTTCAATATCTACAAGACTACGTCTTGACATTCAAAAAATCAGAGGAAAACTTGTAGGCTATTTAGATTCTGATTCAAGAAATGTGGACAATAAAATGTCGACTTCCGGTTACTTGTTTGTATTAACGAGTGGAGTGATTAATTGGATGTCGAAGCTTCATTCTATAGTTGCACTTTACACAATTGAAGTTGAATATATAGTAGTGATGCAGGTATTTAAGGGAGGTGTTTAGTTGAGAGAAATGATGAATGAACTTGGGCTTCAACAGGAGACTGTGCCGCTCAATTATAAAAGTGAAGTGAGATCAATTTGGCAAAGAATTGGTATATCATTCTTGTATTATGCATATTAATGTTCGTCATCATTTTATCCGATAGGTGCTTGAGGAATGCGGTGTCACTCTCGAGAAAATTTACATGAGTGTGAATCCGGCAAATATGCTTACGAAGGCAATTCCTGTAGAAAAGTTCAGATTATGTTGACTTCTCTGTGCTTGGCAAACGTTTGATGAAGACGGAGTGTGCACAAAAGCGATAACAATGTTGATGCTATGATGGAGACGATTAGAGATGGAGAATAAAACTTCGAGCAATGGAGTATGGAGATTAAAACCATGCTAGTGATTATTAAAATTGGGTGCATTTAATTTATGCTGAAATAGGGGTCATTGATTGATCGACCAAATTGATCAATTGATCTAAATTTTCTAAATTTTCTAATTTTCTCGCTGGACACTTTTGAGCATATTCGATTGATCGAACATGGAGGATCAATTGATCAAGGGTTGGTTTATCGAAGTTTAGATCGACGACGCCCATAATTTTGTATAATTGAGTGATTTGTTTACTATTTCGGGTGTAACACTATATATGTGGGTGTAATACGAGATTATGAGAGAACAAAAAGAATTAAATCGTTTCTAGGGTTTTGAAGGGAGAAAACTAGGGCTTTTACATTAGTAAGTTCATCTAACTTGTTATACTTTCGTTTTCATAGTTGATCGCACATCGCTTTGTGTCGTGATTTTTTCCCACAAGGATTTTTCCATGTTAAATCTTGTGTTCCTTACTTTGCTTTGTTTGCGTTTATCTTTCATTTATGTAATTTGACTCGGGATTTGCTTCCATGCCTCCCAACTAAACTGCTCATTGAAAAAGCAAAGTACATCCCTGAGAGGTTTAAGCTGTCGGTGCCTGACGGATTCAACTATTGGGCGACCCAAGAAGCCCATGTTGTCGAAAGCAATACAAATGATGCTCGCTTAGCCATGACCCAGTTGGCACATTCAACCATTTAACCATACAAGCGCCTCTGATGTTCTTTCAACTATCCGGATTCTGAAAATTGGTATTCCTCGCTTGAAAGCCCCAACATTTGGACTGTTGCATCACTGTCTCATATCATGAACTTACTTTCATCCATGCTACCCATCACCAACACCTCCAATTCGAGTGGGTTCATTGCCTTATGACAGTCAGATGGATGCCAGGATTGGCATGCGAAGCAACAGAGTTGACAGTTCCATTGAAACACGTCCAGATGTAGACTTGATTTTTTCAAGGTAAAGCATTTCAATATCCTCATTTCTGCTTCTCTTTCTGGGGGTGTCCTATCTCGGGTGTTTGTTGAAGCCCGTATTTATTTGAAGATTGTTTACAGTGGGAGATGTGGGGGTATGTATTGTGAGCTGCATATGAAGTCTGGATGTAACCAGCATGGTAGTTGTCTCTACTTCAAGGTGTTTCGGCTGCTATGTTGTTTGTTTTCGATAGCTGCCAGGTCCCGCCTCTATCTTTGCTCAAGATCTTGTGAATGCTGAGGGAGTACTGCAGATTGGTACAAGTGGCTGCTCCTCTTTTCTGCTTCCTAATCTATTGACAAAGATAGATTGTTGAGTTTTTGATTGCTGAAGGATTTCATTTCTTAGAAAGGCTCCTCCCCTTTTTATTGTAAATTCCGTTTGTTTTGTGCTGTCAGTTAGGATTACATGATAGGTGAGACTTGAATCTTTTTGTGGTCCCTACCTAAATGATGTAGATCCAATTTTCTTATCAAGATAGTTACAAGTGATGAGATCCCCACTGTTTTGGGGGAAAAAAAAAAGTTGAGAGTTTTTTCTGGAGTTCTTAAACCATGGAAACATACATCATATAATGCAATATTAATCTAGCATGGTGGGCATCTTTGTAAAGCATAGACATGTTTTTTATTCTGATAAGTTAGACCCATGATTTAGTAATTCAGACCATTGGCATGTTGAATCCCACTATGAATGTGGAAACATCTCATAGGCTAGCTAAAAGATTTTGCTGGACTAACATTAAGCCCTTTTTATATAGGACCAATTAAGGTCAATAGGATAGAGAGCCAAGATCGACAAAAAGTTTCATCCAAAGAGTCCAACACACATTACGGCTACTAACGATCATAACTTTGTGACCAATTACCTATTTCATTCATATAATATGCCATTGGAAAGCTATCGATATGTTTTATAACTTAGCCAATGCCAAAGGCAATTAGCTCATTAAGGGTAAATTATAATTTTATTATTTTTAAATTGTTTTAGGGTTTGAAGAAGTCCAATTATGATAAACTATTTTATTAGACCCACGCAAAAGAGTTTGATCCAATTTAGATGGCATTTACTTTTTTTAATAAGTTTACCATTTGGAAGAGTTTATTATTACAGAAAACTTATTAATATGGGGCTTAAGGCTTATATAATTAAGCAGTATAGGACAAGCTTTTGGCAATTTTCTAAAGAACCAATTAAGCTGGAGAAAAAGTTTAATCCAAGGATACAACACACAATATAGTTTTTATGATTATAACTTTGCGACTAGTTATTAGTTTTACACATTTAATAAGTTATTGGAAAGTCATTTACTAGTTTGAAGAAGTTTACTTATGCTTAAACTCTTTATTTGAATTATGTCAAAGAGTTTAAGTTGGTTTTAAAGTATTTATTATTTGTAATAAGTTTCCTATTTTAGAAAACTTAAGAATTTAGCGCTTAGCTTCGATTGCTTTGGAAAAAAATTATTCATATTTTCTGTTGTAGAGAATTTTCTTTTTTGCAAGGTGAATTTAAGATTCCTCGTGAATTGAGCATTATCTTAGAGATAAGTCCTAAGGTTAAGATTAAGCCGCTGATATGATCTTTGAGACAGTCCCATTGCTGGTGGGACCCAGAATACACAATGGTCTGACGAACAGGGCCATGGACCCCACTTGTCAGAACATGCGTCCAGGTAAGGCTTTGTCCATCAGCATCTCAAATGCTACGATGCATCTCGAACTCGCATGCTGCTCTCTCATGGTACGAACGGCGAACATGCACGTTGATGGGGACGTCTTTCTGGTGGGCCACAACGTGGATGGGCTATTTATAAAAAGTACGGGATTGGACCATGGTAACCACCTGATCAATGACCTACCAAAGGAACTGCTACATTCAGCCCACTAGATCAACGGTCTTGATCATATGCCGTAATTTAAGAAAATCATAAAGAGAAGAGGATGTTAGGTACGCATGCAGCGCATGTATGGTAACTTTACCATGCAAAACGGTAGACCGGGCCCACTAGGAAGATAACCTGGGACGAAACTCACGCTAGTCCGTTCATCAGGTAGGCCACACCTGTACGTTGAATCAGACCGTCGGTTGTACACTGAATCCAACGGTGTGGCCCAACGAGTGAGAGATCCGGCCTGATTTTCGTGGGTGATGATTTTCGTCGTGAGGCCTACCATTTGCATGGTAATAATATCACGAGCTTCGGGCTGCATGTGATACTACGTGTCAATTGAGACACGTGCTCTAAGTAGACGAGATGCTACTCCCGCTCACCGTAGACCGAAGCTATTTGGGGCCCACCGCGGTTTCCGTGAGAATCCATTCCGTTCATCAGCCTAAGAAGTTCACGGATCCAAATTAAACTCAAATGGGCAGGAATCAGTGGAAATGGAAGCGCCCACCGTTGAGGCCTTCCTGGCCCACCGTGATGTTTATATACCATCTAAACCGTTCATGAGGTTAAGATCTTCCTGGGGCCCACCATGATGTTTATATGCCATCTAAACCGTTCATGATGTTAAGACCTTCTGGGTCCACCGTGATGTTTATATGCCATCCAAACCGTTCATGAGATTATTCCTACTGGGATTAATAGAAAACACAAGTATTAGCTTGATCAAAAACTTCTTTGGCCCCACAAAAATTTCAACGGTGGGCACTCAATTTCCACTGTTTCCTGTGGCATGGTTTACTTGAGTCTTGGGTCAGCCTCATTTTTGAACCCATCCTCTAAAATGAGCTGGCCGAACTGATGAATGGAGTGGATGGCACATAAATATGACCAAAACTGATGGCAGTGGCCCCCACATAGCTTCCCTCTACAGAACTTCGGGTTGGGGCCGAATCGCCGAGCAAACCTATCAACCGTCCATTTCTTGGACATGCCTGGCCCACCTGATCATTAATGCACCATATGAACATTCACGCAAATGTCCACTAATCTAATGTCAGATGCTCCGATTAATCTTACTTTAGATGTATTTTGTCCATCTACTGTGGGCCCCACTGTTTGGGCGGTCTAGTTTTCAATAGTTATATGCCACTGTGGTAATTTTTGTATGCACGGGGGTAGTGCTCAAGGATCTGCCTCCCATTAAATGTTGGAAAGTTTAGGATATAAAGGTAGCAATGGGCCAAGTTTGGGCTGGACCCGGCCCATGTATAACTGGACCTTATGAAGAAGCCCAAGATTCAGCCCAGAAATTGGTTGGGTCCAGATAGGGGTGCACACGGTTCGGTTTCGGTTTTGAAACTGGAACCGAATGGCCAAAGATGTAGTTGAATTGGTCCTGCCAGCTGTCAATATGGACCGTTAATGTGAAGGGGCCACCTTTAGTTCTCATCCCTTTTGGAACCGGATCCGAACCGTGTGCACCCCTAGGTCCAGCACAGCCCAAATTTTGATAAAATCCTATTTTAAATTGAATGTTTTTTAAGTGATCTGTTGATCAAGTGGGCCACACATGCACAAAAAAATAAGCATTTAAGAGAAATGAAACTAATGGTTTATATTAAGATGGATGGATTGTAAAGGAACATTAATTGTTAGGATATAACACATGTACATGTGGCCCATCCACGTAATTGCCCACTAGAACAACAATCGTAGCATCATCAAAAATCGTTTGCCAGGTCTACGGTGAGATGAGGGAATTGCATAGAACTTCCCTGCAGCTCCTGCTTATTAGCATTTGATGTGAGGTGGGTTGAATAATCTTATCTAGCTGATGGGAGCGGGGTTTGGATTAGTTCCATTCAAAGTAGAACATTTGCATGGTTGGGCCACGCCAATGGATGAATTAGATCACACACATGTGCCACTTGGACACAACAGGCTCTTTTACATATGTGTGGCTTACAAGACCCGTTGCCATAATAATCAACAGTAAGAGTTTAATCCCCATCGTGTAGTCCACTTGAGCCTTGGATCTGACTCATTTTTGGGCTTATAGGATAAAATGATAGGAAAAAATAGATGGACGGTGTGGATAAGACCCATACATCACGGTGGCCACTCAAATCTCCTGCCCGTTCCTGGCTGGATATGGGTGGGGTAGGACGCAATCCGCGTTCCAAAATCCGGCGAACGTGGATTACCTACTGACAGGTTGAGTAGCTGGAGTCGCTGCTGAAGCGACGTTACCAAGTTTTGTGGGTCCCACCATGATATATGTTTTATATCCACACCGTTCATCCATTTTAAGAGACCATTTTAAGGCGGAAGACAAATAATGATTTAGATCCAAAGTTCTAGTAGACCCCAACACCTAAAACAGTGGAGAGAGTGACGCCCACCATTAGAAAATTCTAAGGGTCACAAAAGTTTTTGATCAAGTTGATATTTGTGTTTTTCCTTCTTAATGTTTGTGTTAACTTATGAACAGGTTAGATCTCAAATAAAAATAACAGTGGACCTTAGAAAGGTTTCAACGGTGAGCATCACTCTCTCCGCTGTTTTCTATTGTAGGGTCCATTATATCTTTGTATCTGCCTCATTATTTTGTTAATGGCTTAAAATGATCTATCCAAATGGATAAACGGTGTGGATACAACACATACATCATAGTGTGACCATAGAACTTGGTGACGTCACTTCAGCTACTCAACCTGTCAGTAGCTAATCCGCGCCCAAATCCCACTGGTCCGTGTGGTTCGGCGGGCGAGGTTTGGCAGTGACCCCACACTAGCCAAGTAGGTGGTGTCAAATCTCAGTGATGTATTTGTTTTATCCATACCGTCGATCTACTTTTTCAGATTATTTCAAGGCACGAATCCAAAATTTAGGCAGATCCAAAGCTCAAGTGGACCACAACCCATGTAAAAGTGGGGAATTAGATGCTTACCTTTGAAAACTTCACAGGAGCCACAGAAGTTTTGGATCTAATTGTTAATTTTGTTTTACCTTTATCAAGGTCTGTGTGACCTTATGAATAGGTTGGATGAGGGGCCTAGGAAAGTTTCAACCGTGATGTCATTATCCCCACCGTTTTCTGTGGTGTGGTCTACTTGAACCTTATATTTACTTCAATTTTAGTCGTATGGCCTAACATGAGCTGAAAAAATAGATGGACGGCGTGGATAAAATATATACATTATTTCGAGGCCCACACAGATTTGACATGAGCTAGCGCGCGGGTGTTAGGGTCATCAGCCAAAACGCGTCCGGCCGATTTCGCGCTGACACTGCCAGCGCTACTGGACGGTTCTAGTGGGAAACGGATTGGCTACTCCCACCGGGCTGGTGGTCGGTGCTCTGTGGACCCACTATGATGTATGTGTTTCATCCATTCGGTTCATACATTTTTACAGATCATTTTAGGGCTTCAGTAAAAAGATGAGATGGATATACACCTCAGGTGGACTACACCACAGGAAACACAATAGTGATTGGATATCCACCATTAAAATCCCCCTAAGGCCCACTGTACTTTTTATTTGACATCCAATCTGTTGATTAGGGCATACAAACCCAGATGAAGGGTAAAAAAAAAACAAATATTAGCTTGATCCAAAACTTTTACGGCACCCAAAAGGTTTTGAATGGTTGATGCTCATTCAACACTGTTTCCTGTAATGTGATCCGGTTGAGATTGATATATATCTAATTTTTGGTCTCATGCCATAAAATTATCTGAAAAAATATATGGACGGCATGGATGAAACACATACATCATGATGAGGCCCACGTAGCACCGACCACCAGCCATTGGTGGGTGGTAGGGGGAGTAGCCAATCCGTTTCGGTGCTAGTGGGCCCCACAATGATGTATGTATTTTTCCACGCCGTCCACCCATTTTGGATCATTCTATTAGTGTATGAACCTAAAACTGAGGTAGATCCAAATCTAAAATAGGCCACACAACAGGAAAACAGTGATGATTGAACACCTACTGTTAAAAAATTCCTAAGGCCGACTGTAACTATCATTTTCCATCTAACCCGTTGAATAAGTCACAAAGATCTGTTTGAAGGTAAAACCGAAATATCAGATGGATCCAGAGCTTTTGTGGCACCCAAGAAGTTTTTTTTTTACTGTAAGCATTAAATCACCACAGTTTCCTATGGTGTGGTCTACCTGAGATTTAGACCTGTCTCATTTTTCGATTCATGCGTTAAAATGATCTGGCAGAATGGATGGATGGCATGGATTAAAATATTAGTGGGGACCACAGAGCACTGTCCAGCAGCGAGTCGACACTGGCACTGTAAGTTGGTTATCCGCATACGGTTCGGTGCAACTGAGCCGTGGACATAGATGATTCTTGGTAGGGGTAATATCGGAAATCGGATTACGTACTGTGTAAAGTTGTTGGGCTCGACTTGAATGCATGTAGTCTATCCACACCGTCCATTCGTTTTTCCATCAAATTTAAGAGTTTGAGCCTGATGGATAGGAGAAGATCAAATGGATCATACCACAGGAAACAGTGGGATTAATGATTTCTACAGTTGAAACCTTGTTAGACTTACAGTGATGTTTATTTGTCATCCAAATTGTTCATGAGCTCATGCAGACATGGATGAATGAAAAATATATATATATATAATTTTGATCCAAAACTTCCGTGGCCTCCAATAAATTTTCACCGGTAGAAGTTCAATTCAATTGTTTTCTCTGCTGTCATCCCTTTGAACATTTTATATGCTTCATTTTTTGTCTCGAGCCTTAAAATTATATTTTAAAATGGATGGACGGAGCGGATAAAATACATAAATCATAGTGGGCCTCACAGACCCACAGAGTTACTCACTGCGAAATCCGCTTCCCTAATATCAAGGATATTGGCGTGTTGATCTCCATCGACTTCGTCGTTGTCAACACTGCGTGAAACTGGTGTTGCGAAGGATTCCAATCTAAACAGAGCGACGCTGGGGTACTCGAGCTTGGTACTTACGAGGGTTACTTTCACAAACTAAGATCGAGGTGGGTGGAACTTTCATACGATCCACACCGTCCGTCAGTTACTTCGTCTTATTTTAACCGTTGAACACAAAAATTATTATAATCCAAAGCTTAAATAAGCCCAACCATATGAAATAGTAGGATGAAACCTCCGCCAGAAGTTTTAAGTGGGACGTGTCTATATGACATCCAATCCATTCATCTGATGCGCCTCATCAGGATGAAAGAACTGACTAAAATCAGTATTATAAAACTTAGGTGAGACATACCACGTGAATTTGGAGGTTTTAGATCTAATTTTTTGGGGTGGCCCATCTGAATCTTAAATCATCTTTTTTGGGGATCAAGGCCCCATAATAGTGATGTCCGGGATGGACGGCATGGATTTTATGCACGTTAGGTATTCTCTCCCACGTTGGTTAAACTAACCCCGGTTGGTACCAGCGCGATGTACCCAAGGGTTTTCAACAAAAATATGAATAGGGTTTGTGCCTGGGGTTTTAGCTGATACGCGGAGCTGAGAGAGAGAGAGAGAGCAGAAAAACCCTTCTTTCATACGCTCGACCTTTTAGAACCTTATAGAATATTCCAGAACATTCGATTGCAGGCAGACGAAGACCGATGGTGGAAGCATTCTCATCTCCTTGACAAGGGATCATCTCCACATCCATGGCTCTTCCTCTCGGGAAGCTCACCATCCTCGTGGGAGCAGGTCAGTCCCTCTCTCTCACTCTCCTTCTCCGCTCTGCCCTTATTATTGTCGTCAATTGCTTATCTTACCTTTGATTAGTTATAGATTGTTTTGTGCCATCTCAATTGGATTATAAAACACCCAAATTCATGTCAATTTCTCCTATCGAATTCAATTTGATATGTCAATAGTTGGAAATCTTTTGATCTTAGGGCTTCTCATGGAACCTGATATCAAAACAATGGAATCGTCGATGGAAACTTGCGAAGCACGATTAGTACATTGTTCTAGATGTATAGCATTGTCAGGGGGTGGAAACTAGGGTTTTGTTAGTAACTTGTTTGATTAGAGTTAGAGTGGGTGGGGCCCACCTCCCGCTGGGCCAAATTATTTATATGGTGGGCCATGTGGTGGACAGGAATTGTGTAGATTGTTTTGTTTCCATGCCGGATGGATTGTAGAAACCCATATCCATTTTGGTTCTTCCTTTATAGTTGATTCATTAGTGGATCAAACTTCTCTTTTCTAGAGTTTTTCATTGAACCGCAATGTCAATATAAAGTAATTGTGGGTGGAAGCTTGTGAAGCAAGATGAGTACATTTGTTTAGATGTGCAAGTGTTGTTAGAAGGTGAACTTTAGGGCTTCTTAGTAAACACATGTAATTAGGTTAAGAGGCAGCCCGATTGAAAATTTGCTCATGCTGGTAAACTGTGCACGTGGGGCCAAACTCCTGCCAGTCCTTCTAAATAGCAGTCTCAGAACACTGCTCTCCTGGAGACTGAAACTCCCCCCCCCCCCCCCCCCCAAAAAAAAAAAAAAAAAAAAAAAAAAAAATCTGTTTCGGTCCCATTTTGGTCTGGTTACTCATTTTTGTTTTTTTGGCCCACTGTAACTTGGATGACTCAGCTGAATCAACGCAATTTTGGATGATATTTGCAACTGTGGGTCCATATCATATATATGGCGGGATCTGCATTCACTATGGACATGAACTGATCCAGAATTGACCATGTGGTGGGACCCACAGGATCGAAATGATGCCAACCATATAAATGTGCTCACCTTCTCATACCAGTTACCCGAGAAGAAAAAGAACATCAAAATATCATTGTTGCACGTAATTTTTTGTTTCCAACTCTGCAAATCTTAGAGTTTTTTGCATGGATGCATTCTGCCGTCTCTCCCTTCTGGTCTTATGAAAAATTTCTTTGTATTTTTTATTTAGGTCTGTCAATGGTTGGGCCAGGCTGAGAAAATTCAAAATTTTAGTAGGGCTGGTCTGGCAGGCCCAGCCGACCAGTCGAGATTGTGAGTGCATAACAAACGAGGAATGGTCCACCGGATTGGTTTTGTGCATTTGTTCTGGTTGTCTCTCTTTTTTGGACAATATTCAATGTTGTAGTCTTAAAGAAATTCTATTCAATATTGATTATTCTATTTCTTGCTTGAAAGAAGTCCTATCATATATGCTCATTGCATATTTGCATTTGACTTTCAGGTCTACTTGGGTCCGTGCTTGCACAAGAAGGGGGTGTCTCAAAAGTGTCTGATTTCTTCTCTGGTGCTTTCAAGGTGTCTATTACTGTGCTTGACTAAGAATAAATTGTACTTTGATGTGTTAGGGCTGTTTGCAAATGCTTCAATGTACTTTGTTCTTTTTGAATAATCTGTACTATTTAGCTTTTATTTTCTTCTCAGAAATCTATATTGCGTGTTAAATTTGATATTTATCATGTTGTTTGGAATGTGTCAAAAAATAAAAAATAAAAAATCCTCATATTTTGTAGTTCTCAATTTTCTCGAGCCATCTGCATGGCTAAAGTTTTTTGGGCATCTCCATGCACCTGCTAAGTTTTTGTGACCCTGCCATGTCTACTCCGTATACTGTAACATTTCAGAGACTGTTGCTTACTGTTTTCCTCATTTTAACTAATCCCTTTTATCGATAATAAAAGTGCATTTCAGAGATTGGCAGTCATATTACTTCTCTGTCGCATTCTATTGTGATTTGAACAGTTGGTAAGATAACTAGATCATAGTAATTGGGCACCATAGCTGAATCAAACTGGAAAAAAAAAAAAAAAAAATTGAGCATAATGGGTTTGGCACTTCTTATACCTATAATGTTCTGATGCTGGGATGGTTTAAAGATTTTGGCCAGAATCTGGGTTTTGCTCTGCCCTCTGAAATGGTCAACTGGTCACAGTTTGCATCTGGCACTTCATAGTCTTTGCTATGATAAGTTCACCAGGTCACAGTATGCATCCTATATGGTTCTAATGCTGGGCATGGTGATGGATTTTGACCAAATCAGCTCTTGCCTTGCCCTATAAAGCAGCATGTGTTGGTTTTTCCTGATACATGTTGTGTTGTGCATGAATACTTTGCGAGTCTTTTTTGCATTATAATATTTTCAGGGTAACTTTAGCTTCCCTTAATGTGCAGAAATACACTTCTTATGATCTTCATTCTTGAATTGATTTTTTCCTATTCTTAGATTGCTTTCAAGCACATTCAGCAGGATGATTCTCCAAAAACTGACAAGAAACCAAATGATTCTTTGCTGTTGGCTCAGGTTCGGCTTCTCCCATTTTATCTTTTCTTTTAATGCTGTTATGTATACTTTTCTAATTATGCTCATTGGCTGAAGTACCTTATCTCAAATTTGCATTTTTACAAGCATCCATTCTAATTTGGTATAGAGACAGCTACAAACGCTCTCCTCTCTAGAAGGGGATGAATACAAATGGGAGTTTCAATCTCTTTAAGCAAGTTTGGGGTATTACCCTAGGAAACATGCTGAGATGCAGATTGGAAAGCTCTTACTCTAGCTGTAAATTTTGGCAGAAATATCAGGGAAATGTTACAATTCAAAAAATAAAAAGAAAAAAGAAGCACGTGTCCTCACTTCCGAGTGATTAGACATTTTGCCAAATATGTGAGGTGTAAATAGTTGCCTACCAATCTACCAATGAAGTTTTTTGTACTGGTAGTTCAATCTTACTTCAAATATCTTATATTGCTAATGATATGGTAGCAGATCTATTGGCACTATATAATTCCATCTTCTTTATTTGCATTTGGATAACAACATGGTGAATTGGATCTTCAAAGACGGTCATTGGTTCTCCCCAACATTTGTGTGATGTGCATGACTGATTTCATTCATTGCCCTTTTGCTTGAAGGGTTTGGGAAACCTTCATCGCTCTTCTCAACATTTCTTGGGTGATATTGAGGTTAATCAGTGACTTCTTGTTGGCTGTCATGGTGGAGGGGGGAAGGGGGAAGGGGGAAAAGGCGATTTGGTAGTTAGTTCTTATGACAGTTTTTTTTAGCTATATAGGGGAATTGAATAGTTGATGCGAAATGGGAGTGGATTCATGGAAGATCTAGTTGGAAAGGTCAAGGTGACAGTGGAGGAGTTGCTTCCGGCTTGAAACCCGTGGATGCTTGTAATCTCTATTCTTGTCTCGGATTATAATTCTTTCCCCTCCTTAGCTTTTGCGTAGGGGGGTTCAATCCGAGCCCACCATTTAGCATTACCTTAACCACTTACCATCACTTTGAAGCCCACTGATCAAATGGTTGGATTCATCTGATGGGTAAGTATTTTGAACCATTTGCATCAACAGGGAACTATGTGGACGGTCGCTATTTATGTGTTGCCACTAACACTTGTGCTGCGCATAGATGCCGTTATCTGCCGGATCTCGAGTTGTTTTTGGTGATCCAAACCGTATATAAGATTAACTTCACAGTTCATAATGGAACTCTCCGATTGGATTATTTAAGCAATTTGATTATTTGCCTTTTTCTGACGAATATGGACCGTTGCATTTTGGACCATTGATTGGAAAGTCTAGGCTTTCCCAATCTCCAGGACTTTTGAGGCAGCCACCTTCAGCATGTATTTGGTAAGATCAACAGCATGGATTATAGAGATAGAGAGATGGCCCCATATCCAAAGGATATAGTCCCGACGTATGGTATTGTAATACGTCGGGACATATTCTAGCCAACCTCCCTCGTACACAAGTGGCCCACCATATCATCCCTCGTACACGAGCGGCCAACCTCATTTGTCAGGCTGGTGTGGACTTTTCGAATTTTCTCGTAGGTCATCCCACATATTCCACGGCCAGGAATGACGCCACTTTCCTGTAACAGGTGTCATTGGAAGCATGTCTAAAAGATGAGGCCTATTTGGAACTTAGTATTGTTGGGCTATTTGGTGGGATGTTTGGGGAGAGCGTAATAGATGTTGCTTCCGGGACTCTATGGGATCAGTTGAAGCTCTATTGTTGTTCATAAAAGTGAATATCTTTGAATGGGCTTCTAGTCTGAAAGTTGACTTGGATTTTGTGAAGTCTCTGTTAGGGCTGTAATTTGTTTTTCGTTTTCCTTATTGTATTCTTTTCCTACTTGTTTGCAAGCGGGCCTTTAATAAAATTCTCATTAAGCTTTAAAAAGAAAGACAAAAAGAGGAGCCCAATGCTCATATTTACATAATTCACTATCCAATTAGGATCGACTTATCATTCGGATCAAAATTTAAACAAGAAATCCACCCAATTACATTCATGTTGCCCTTTTATATATATTCCCCTCCGATTCACTTTTTTTCTTGGAAGCGCCATGCATTCCTCTCCCTCCATATACCCCATATTGTTGCCATCATCATTTTTATTTTTTTACACACACACCCCACACACTCACGCTAGTGGAATTTCACCACCTATGCCATCATCATTAGCTTCTGCCACTTGATCTCTTTTATTCTTATGTCGCCACTAGGCCATGCCAACAGGAAACCTGTGATCACGTCACCCAAGGTGACCAAAAAAATACAATAAATCTATCCCACAACTTTAAGGCGAAGAGGCAATGGATGTATAAGTGATCTACCATCTCTGCATCTTCCATGCATAATGCACAACAATTTGCGATGATCATTGCCCTCTCCTCAAGATTGTCGATTGTGAAGATCTTATTTCTCGCCACCAACCATATATATGTTGCCACTTTGGGAGGGGCACCGCTAGACCAAACAAACAATAGTCTCCCTCTCTCCTCACTTGGATTAGGCTCACCAAGCGAATAATAGAAAGAACATACGGAAAAGTCTCCTCCTCTCTCTAATGCTCAAACCATTGAGGCTTTGGCCCTTGGTTACCATTTGAGATGGTGAAGCCACTCTAATAGCCTCAAATGCTCCTTTGCCTCTTCGTCCTAACAAATTTCTAATACACAACAGAGTCCACACAACAAAATCACATGAAAAGGATATGCATCTGTTTGGAATCACGTGAAAAGGATACACGTCTATCTATGGTCACCTTCAAGTCCTTACCAACTCTAGTTGTTAGCGGAAATTCCATGCAAAATGGAATCTCCCCTAGCCAAATATCCCTTTAGAATCGAATTCCTCTCCCTTCTCCTCACATGAATTGGATGCTAACTTTGGACTTGTACGTCATCGATGAAACTCCCTTCCACACCCCTAACGCGTTATAGAGCGGCCACCTTTCGACCCACCATCCTGAAGACCATATTTAGTAGGTACTACTTTCTGCCATAAACTTCCTTCCTCCCTTCCAAATCACCATAGCCATTTGCTAAGGACAGCTTCGTTTATCTGTCCCAATCTTCAAATTCCTGCACTCCCTTCTTTATATGGCTTGCACCCCTTTTCCCATTTTAAAAGGTGGAACTTTTGCTTTACCTCCACTCCTTGCCAATTCTTCTTATCCATTCCAACTTCTCAATCAAATTACAATTGGGTATGGGGTTATGATGAAAATTGGGGTATTTTTAATGCAGTCGTCACGTGGGATCCACCAAGAGTCAATCAGCTATATCCCATGATTTGGAAAAGGTTTCCATTGTGGGTCCTAGAGTTAGGAACTAACGATAGTTGGGTTAGTATTGTTTTTTACATAATTAGTCAAAGTCGGTTTCTAAGTGAAAGTGAGTTAACTTGACTAGGAGTCTTAATTAGTTCTATTGGTTGAAGAGAGGTATAATTTATCTCCAATTTGGATTTGATTGGTTTTACAAAAGTTCTAGTTAATTTTTAGTTGGACTAGAATTAGGATACTTCCCTTCTTTTAAGATGAGCATCTATTAAGATCTCTACATATCTCTCTCATTTTCTGTATGTTCTTGTTATTCTCAGTGAAATAAACAAATTACAATTCCATAATGTAGTCTCTTGTGGTCAATGTTTTAAATAGCGGCAGTGTGTTGCATAGCGTTCAACCCTCCGTAGTGTGTAGCATAAGTAGCGTAGCCTGTAAGCTACACGATACTTCTATTTTTTATTTTTTATATATATGATAAATAGTAGAAAAAAATGCCTAAAAGATGATTCATTTTTCCAAGTTTAAGCATGTTCAAACAAGTTATTAATTATCATTTATCAAAAGCCAATTCATATATATAAACCAAATTAAATCATTATCACATCAGCAACTTTATAAGCAAACCACTTTAATTAATAACGTCTAATTGAAGCGACAAATCACAAGTATGAAAAGAAATTAAAACCCCACAGGTCGAGATTATTGAGGACAAAACAGAATAAAAGTATCTTTTATATATATATATATATATATATATATATATATATACACACGCTATGTGCATGCACTACATATGCTACACATACACTACATACACTATGCATTTGCTATGACCCTTGTAGCGAACACTACAGGGGATTTGCGCTATTTGCTAACACTTTGTGGCGTCACTACACTACTCTATGGATGCTATTCGGGTAAGTATCAGAGCCATGTGACACTGATCCTAATCATCCATTGAGAATCTCTCTTTTCCTCTACAGTTTCTCCATTCTCTTCTTCCTTGTTTACATAATGCAATTTTAATAACAATAGGAGTGGAAAAGAGGAAGTAGTTTAGATTGATGACCAAGAGTATCGACCATTTTCTGTTTCTTGGATCAACAATTCAGGAGAGCAGAGAGGTTGGGAAGGATGTTGCTCAATGCTCATAGAATTAGAGTTGGGTAGATGAAGTGGAGATGTTCCTTTGGAGTTTTTATGTGATCACCACATACCAATGAAACCGAAGGGGAAATTCTATAGGATAGCTATAAGACCTTCCATGCTTTATTGGGCAGATTGTTGGGCAGTGAAGGAACATGTTCATATGATTAGCTTCACTAAAACGAGGATGTTGAGCTGGATGAGTGGCAAGACAAGGATAGAATTCCAAAATGAATGTGTTGGAGGGAATTTAGGAATATCAACAATAGGTAATGACTAATAAGATGAGGAAAAGTAAACTTAAGAGGGTTCAATCATGTGCAATAGAGACCAAAAACTGCACCAATTAGGAGTAAGTTGGTTGAAGTTGAAGGCTCTAAAAGGGCAAGGGGAACTGGGGAAGGCTTAAAAGCACATGGGTGGAGGTAGCAAGTAAAGAGTTGAGGACATATGGCTTAACTGAGGATGGGGTCCATGATAGAGTAGAATGGCAGAACAGGATTCCTGTAGCTGACCAGTATTATTTGGGATAAGGCTTAGATGATGATGATGAAGGTTTTAGAAAGTCTTCGTGTTATGTTGAGTTAGGAGTGTTTTAGACTCGGGAAGTTAGAATTTTAGGATTATTTAGGCAATTCTAATATGGCCCAATGGAGAGTTCCAGATTTTAACATGTCTATTTTAATTGAACTGAAGATGTTTGTAGAGGTTTCTTTTATAGTTATTAGAAGGATGATTGTTCATTATAGAAGGATGTTGTATTTATCCTCGATCCATACCCATTATGTTTGGAGAATTTCATTGTCTGGAGTGGCTTATTGGATATCAAATACAATCTTGAAATGCTTTTCTTTAATTTGGACACAAATATTTAGTTCATAATAGAGCAAGTTTTGAAGCAGATCAATAAGCTAAAGGGGGCATGACTAGATATTCTCTCCTTGTTATAAAAAATCGTTGAGTCGGCCCAGCAATACCTTGCTACTTCATCTCCCTTTCTTTTTTGTTATCCTGCGCTGATGCCTTGTTGTGCCTTTGTTGTGGTTGCTTTTTTCGCAATAAAATTAAACTACTCATAAAAGCAAGGGAAGAGAGCAGGTTCTTTCTTTATGTTGGAGAGTAGGTTGTCCACCTTGAAATTTGCATGGATTTGCAATGGCTAGAAATCATCTTCAAGTACCTCAACAAAGCATTCCAAAATAGTTAAGACTCGGTTTATCCAAATTTGCAGTCTTTTTATGTTTCGCTTCTCCATGGAAAATCTGAGATTGAGCGTCATCATCCGTCAGTCTTTGATGAATATTCTGATGATAAAGGTCCCACAGTTGCTTAAATTTTGATTTTCAATTTGCGATTTTTTTTTTTTTACAGAAATGAAGTTGTTCTGTGGCAACATCTCAATTTCTTCCATCCTACTTGAATTCTATGGGCAACATCCTTCTCAATCTCTCTACTCTCATGAATTCTAGAGTGGAGAGATTAAGAAGGATGTTGTCCATAGAATTCAAGGGGGGTGGAAGAAATAGAGATCTGCCTTTGTTGTTCTATTTGATTGTTGTGTATACGACTCAAACTGAAAGGGAAATTTTATAGGATGGATATAATACCAGCCATGCTTTATGGGGCAGAATGTTGGGCAGTCAAGGAACAACATGTCCATTGGATGAGTGTAGCTGAAATGACGATGTTGAGATGGATGAGTGGAAAGACAAGGAAGGGTAGAATTAGATATGAATGCATTCGGGGAATTTAGGAATAGAATGGGTAACAATATGAGGGAAAGTAGACTCAGATGGTTTGGTCATGTGCAACGGAGACCAAGAATTGTGCCAATTAGGAGTGAGTTCGTACAAGTTGAAGGCTCTAAAAGGGCAAGGGGAAGGCCCAAAAGGACGTGGGTGGGGAGGTAGCAAGAAAATACTTGATGACCTATGGTCTAACTAAAGTTATGGCCCTTGATAGAGTGGAATGGTGGAAAAGGATTCATGTAACCAACCTCCAGTTAGTTGGGATGAGGTTTGGATGATGCTGATGAAATGGGTGATAAATTGCTTCTACTGGTTATTGAGGAAGAAGCTTTGGACCTTATACTTGAAGAACCACATGGAATGAAATTTTTGACTGCCTTAAATCTCATTGTAGATTCAAAAAGGCGGATAGTAAAAAAACATGTCAATTTCGTTGGAGAAAATTTTAAGTATGAGATGTCCAGTGTTTGTTATTGTTTCGAACAACTGTTTGGAAGTTGGATGACGTAATCATAGACCAAAGCAAAGAGATAACAGCGAGAAAAAATGGATGGGTTATTTTCCAATTGGAAAAGATCATTTAAGGTGTATTGAGGAACTCAGACCAATTCTAAAGACTTCTATCAGTGTATTGAGGAAGTTAAGGCCAAATTACCAATAAAGTTGTTCCTTATTTCTTCTAGTAGCAATTCTAGGTGGCTATTGGAATTCATCAAGTGTCCACACCTGTTATATTGGTTGAATTCCATTATCTCGTGTAGCTTATTGGAGAACAAATATTACATAGCTACAATCTGGAATGGCTTTTCTTCAATTTAGGTCTTAAATTTCCCCTTCATATTGCATCATGCCTGAGGAAGTTTTGCTTTAAAAGTTTTGTTCTTTATGTAAATAGTTCTGTTTTAGCTATCATCGGTTAGAATTCCTCCACCTGTTTCATTATTGTTCAATTCATGTTTGCTTTGATTTTCCTTGCTCACTTTAATCCTGTATACTGTTGTTATGAAGTAGATTACACAGGCTTTTCGTTGTCAAATAAAAATATAAAGTGGTAGAAGTTTCATGGGCATTTATAATAAAGTGTCTACTGATCTTTATGGAACTAAAAGTGCTTTCTTCACCTTTTGTGAACTTGTAGTAGAAAATGAGGGTTTGTTGCTAATTGTAGGATTCTGGTTATCTTACAGGTTAATAGCCTACGGCAGGAGCTGCAATTGCTGGCATCATCCAGATCAGTTACAATTATAACTGGAAGTAGATCAGGTTAGAGATTTTAGTCTTTCTTCTGCAACAGTAATGAAATAAGTTATGAGGTATTATATGATGCTCAGCCAAATAAAATTACATTTTCTTGCTTGCACAAGCAACTTACACATGGAATGCACCTTTCTATGGTCAAAAGACTCTGTCTGGCGTGATCTGTGCAGTTGATCTGTGCCGCATATTCTATGCGGAAAGGTCTCAGTTGTCTCAACGGGGTATCCGTTTTGTATTCTCCTTCTCTGTCTTGTTTAATAAAATCTTGTTACCCTAAAAAAGGGGGGAAAAAAAGAAGAAGGAAAGTGGGTTATGTAGAAGGCTAATATAGCCAACAATGTTTATGGACAGACAATGAATGATTTTTTTATATAGATTTTTTAAGCTTATATAGGTATTTCTATAGGTAATAGGATGAGGGGAAAGTAGAATTCGATGGTTTGGATGTGTGCGTTGGGGACTATGAACTGCACAGTTTAGGGGCGTGTTGGTTTAGCTGAAGGCTCTAAGAGGTCAAGGAAAGGGCTCAAAAGGCATGTAATGCAGAGGCATTTCACACCGGGCTCGAGTGGGGTAGCCCGTGGGATGCGGGGACACACTCGGGGTGGGCAGCCCATGTGATTTTGGGGCCCACGAGCCCATGAGGGGGGTTCGGTTGAGGTCCTAACCCATGAGATGTGAAGCTTGGGCTATGACATAAAGGGATTAATTCGCCATACTCTAACAGTTCAAGCTTTTAGAGCAAGTGGTTAATTGTCTTGCATCAAATTGGTATCAGAGCAGGAGGTCTCGTGTTCAAGACTCCTCACCGGGGGTGATTAATGTAGGGGCATTTCACACCGGGCTCAAGTGGGGTAGCCCATGGGATGCGAGGACACACTCAGGGTGGGTGACTCATGTAATTTGGGGCCCACGGGGAGGTCTCGTGTTCGAGGCTCCTTACCAGGGGGGATTGATGCAGGGGCATTTCACTCCGGGCTTGAGTGGGGTAGCTCGTGGGATGCGGGGACACACTCGGTGTGGGCGGCCCATGTAATTTTGGGGCCCACGATGGGGGTTCGGCCGAGGTCCTAACCTGTGAGATGTGGGGCCTGGGCTATGAAATAAAGGGATTAATTCGCCATACTCTAACAGTTCGAGCTTTTAGAGCAAGTGGTTAATTGCCCTGCATCAACATGGATGGGGGTGGTGAGGAATGACTTGATGACCTATGGTTCAATTCAGGATATGGTAGTTGAGTACATGGTGGAAATAAATTCATGTGGCCAACCCCAATGAGTTTGGATAAGACTTAGATGATTTTGATCTTCAAAACTAGTTGCTTTTGTTTTAGAAGTGTTGCTTTATTGTTCAAGCATGTGTTGCTTCAGTTTTATTGTACTAGTTGAATCTATCTATAGTTGGACAAAACAAGAGAACTGCTAGAAATTAACAATCCCTTAGTTGGCCTTTATCACCATTGTTTTAAATATTGACAATATCAGTCGATATTTCCTACTTTATATCTTGTATCCCACCCGTGTGATACGAAATACACAGGTAGTGTCGATATATCCCACATGTTTGATCCGGTGAGCATTTTTCAATTTTCGATCTTTGTTTTTATTATTATTATTGAAATTATGTTAAATTAGTGTCAAATGGTTACAAATCCATTAGGTCTTCGTGTTTTGCATGAAAAATTTATTGGGGACGCAACAAGTCCTAACACGAATTGTCCGGTGCGAAAGCAACCTCAGACGAACTCACACAACACAATAGAGAAAGAAAAACTCAAGTAACCACAGAGAACACCCGAATTTTACATGAAAAAACCCTAACGGGAAAAAACCACATCACCAAGCGACGAACAATCCGAAAGTTACAAGAGATAGAACAACTTACAGATGAGAAACCCTAGCTTCTCCCTCAAAACCCTTGAAAATGTGCTAAGCTCCTTTTGTTCTGCACTCTCACATTCTGCTCGGTCGCACCTTCGGTCAGCCGAGACATCAACAAAGTCTCTCGGTCAACTTAAACAGATCACAGTTGACCGGGAACATCACAACGTGCTTTGGTTGACCCAAGAATTCCTCAATTGACCGAATAACACTGCACCAGATTAAAGGCACTCTGGCAAGAGGGGCTAAGAAAAAGACCGAGGACTTTGCTTGAGGAAGGATCTGGTCCATTTCAACAACTCACCATGCATAGAGTGGGCCCATAATGTTCAATCAACCCTTCTCTTGTGTAAGGTAAACATCTTCAAATGGCCCCATGAGCTCCTCAAAGTGAGGATCTCACGATCCCAATGTATCTTCTAAAGATGATATTCCATATGTACGGTTTTGGGGCCAAGAAATTTGTGACAATCCTTGATGAACATTTCCATTCTTGGGGAAAATATTGTAGTCTTGGAAATCTATGGGCAATAGAGGAGTTCCCACCCATACATCTTCCCAAACCTATTCCTTTCACCACTCACTGCATTTTATTCCTTTGAGAGATTTCCCCTCTAGACCTCAATATTTCAAATAGCCATGCATATCCTTCTAGGAACCCCACCCAGGGCTCTATTTCGTTGTATTTGCTTCCAATATGCATCCCCATTTTCCTCTTTGAATCTAATCCCTTGAAGAAATCTCCCCCTCTTCTTCTTTTTTTGCTGGTTTCCTCTTTCATTTCTTGTGGCAGGAGAGTTATTCGAGGATTTTCAAATATTTCGTACTAGATTTGAAGAAGAGAAAAAGTTGGTAATTTCGATTGAGATAAATCCTTCATCATCATCATCTAAGCCTTACACCAACTAAGTGGGGTCTGCTACATGAATCCTATTCCACTCCATCGAGGACCATACACTCAGTTAACCTTAGGGCCATTAAATCTTTTGTTACTACATCCATCCGCGTCCTTTTGGGCATTTCCCTTGCCCTTGTAGAGCCTTCAAATTGAACCCAATCATAACTGATGAAATTCTTGATTTCCATTGCACATGGCCAAACCATTTAAGTCTCTACTTTCCCTAATCTTATTACCTGTTGATGCTATTCCTTAATCCCTTGAATGTTTCATTTCTAATTATTTACTTCATCATATCAACTACACTCATCCTATGAACATGTATTTGCTTGACTGCCCAAATTTCTGCCCTGTAAAGCACGGCTTGTCGTATAGGTATCCTATAAAATCTCCTCTTTAGATCTTTTTTTAAAAAAATACTAACTATAAATAAATAAAATCTCCCCTTCAGTTTGACTGGTATGCAGCAATAATATAAAACTTTGAAGGCACATCTTTGAAAAAAAATCTTTCAAATCAACTATACACGAAGCCCATTCCACGACACAAGACATTGCCCCCTCTAACGACCCTCCCCACCCCATCGCTCTCATTCCTGAAGCACCTTTCATTCCTTTTCCCCCATATTGTCCAAGCGTAGCCAATAAACACAACTTCCAAAGAGCTCTCCCTTTCTTTCGAAGCATCACCCATGCCATGCCATGAAGAGGTCACCTACAGAACTTGGCATTGCCCATGTTGTATTGAACCCCATAAGGAATCTACTCCACACCTGATATACTCGAACAAGCAATGGATAAAAAGATGTTTTGACTGAATTGGTGCTCTCATGTATTATCAACCCAAGATGTTGAAAATTGTGAGTTTGGGGATTGTGAGAGGGAAAAGATGGTCTGGTTAGATCTTCATGTATTCATCAAAATAAGCCATGGACTAATTATTATGCTTTTTGAATGGTCAGAGATAAATTAAGATTTACATGATTCATAATTTTGGTGTATTTTTATTCTGATTTTTGAGTTCTTCTTTTCTTTTTCTTTTCAAAATTTTCACATTTGTTATCAACCTATATCATGTTAGATGTACTTAGTTGAGTAGTCAAGGTTATATCTACATTGGACTAGTCACCATCATTGCCATCATCATCAACACTGTCATAGGCTCATAACCCTGTCCAGCTTATTCTCATGATTGATTAGCAAAAAAAATAACATTTGACTGGCTGCCTACTTGGCATCAACCCTCTTCTTTACGTTGGCCGGGAAATAGCTGATGCATTGGTGCCAGCGAATTTTGCAGGAGGACAGTCGCATGCATGCACTCACTCTAGAGTTCTAGACTTGTAGTATGTGTTAATTTTCTCACACAAATACATAATGTTTTTCTATAAAATTGATTTACAAACTGCTAAATATATTAAAACTAAGGGGCTGTTTGATTTTCCAAATCCTCCGTAAATGCATTGCAAATGGGTAATAATTATTTCCTTTGGTAATTACCGCATCATTCCCGAGGGTTGATTTGACATCTAATTTTTTCAACTCTAAAATCGAGGATGCTGCCAAATATGTGGGGCCCACTGTGATTTATGTGGCTTATCCACACCGTCCATCCGTTATGCCAACTGAATTTAGGGCATGAGCCAAAAAATGAATTTAGGGCATGAACCAAAAAATGAGGCAGATCCAAAGTTCAACTGGACCACACCACATGAAAAAGGGAATCGAACCCCCACCATTAAAAGCTTCTTGGGGTCACTGTTTGCTTTGGTGTGGAACACTTGAATGTTGGATCTGCCTCGTTTTTCGGCTCATGCCTTAAAATATTCTGGTAAAACGGTTGGACAACGCGGATATGTCATATACATCATGGTGGGGCCCACAAATTTAAGCCAGTCCTTTTGGACCGTTTTTCAAAGCAGAAATACCTGCCTATTTTCAAACAGGGTGGAATTGTAATAATTGGTTTTTTACAGGGCATTTACAGTGAATTTGGAAAATCAAACAAGCCCTTTAAGTACAAAGTGGATTTTGGTACCGATAAGCTTCATAAAATATCGTAAAAGTGCAAAATAAATATTAAAATGTGCAATTTCTTCATTGATTTATATATTTATTTTTCAAATTCACTGATTTGCCTGATATGGGCACCAATATGGGCCGACACCAATTGATATGACAGCTTTTGGTCTTGCTGAAACACGACCAGAACTGACATTTTGAACCTTGGATGAAATTGGTCCAAGCACTATTTATGATTTCTTTTCTTCCCAACAGATTTAATCCATTCAGGCAATGATTGTTGTAGGGAATGCTATAACGTCTTCAAGCATTTCGTTAATATATGTTCTTCGTGTGTGTGTGTGTGTAGGTGCTACGACTTATGGCGTGCCAGTTGTCGTCGTTGTTGTTGTTGGATATGGATATATATGGTGGAAGGTAATGTATTTATTAATGTTGCAGAGTTGCATTGTGGCATAAAATCACAAAAAATTTAAGTGAAGGAATGAGAGTACCCTGAGTTTATAGAGCCTATTGTATTTCAGATCTGTAGATTCAAAATATTGACTACTTGCTGCTGTTATAGAAGTCATTGCTGGCCAACACCTATAAAATTATCCATAAACTTGCCAGCTCTGAACCATTGGAGTTCACAGTGATACTCCTAACTCCAGAGAATCACACCTCACAAATCAGGCTTGATTTCTCGTGACAGAAAAGAAAGGATGTACTTCATTTATCATCACTCTTTACTGCTGGGCACAATTTTCAAGGCAAAATTGAGTGAAGCAAAATTTGGGCTGTGTTTCTTTCTTTCATTCTTTTTAACTGATTGTATGCATGTAGAGTACATGCTGGATAATCGATATGAATTGTGATAGCAATATCATTTGCAAGTCATTACCATCCCTATAGCAAGGCACTTGTTATAATGTTGATCTTACACACCATGTAAAGACTGTACTCTGTTGTTGTGGGGCGTACAATTGTGTACAACCTTGTGTGCTGTGTGGTAGTGACATGTGAACTAATGTTCAGAAGTGTTATATCATTAACATCAAGTAATCCATAATAGTGAAACCTCAAGAGATTACTTGTATTAAAACTCTCTATTGAATAGATGTTTCTAGACAATAATTGGACCTATTTGTTTCTCGGCTCAACCTTGACTGACCTTTTTCCTTTCTAATGATCCAATGTTCAGGATCATCCGATCAGCGTGATTTTTGTACCATGGCTTGCTCCTAGTTGTATGAATGAATGGACGGTTCAAATTGGCGATTTGTTGTTACATGTGTCATTTAAAAGCTTTAGGGACGTTGCTAACCTCCCCATCAAGGTGGGGACTTTAGCATTCCCCGTTATTGAAAAAGTTCAAACCCGTAACAAATCAAAATTACAATTAATCTGTCCAGGCAATGGATAATAAAACATTAAAGGATAAAGGGTGTTACCTTCTGCCACAGATAGCCAGAACATTTTGAGCAAAACGATGTAAGAATTCTTTCTAGAATTGCAACTGTAAGTCTTTATTCCAAAATCCTATACAATTTTAGGAGGGTCAAGTTGCCTGTCTGTATTTTCTTCAGTTATTTAATTTTAGTTTTGAGATTAGATTGTGTTCTCGTTTGCAGTTATTTATTTTTTCATGCTTGTTTGTCTTCATAATTGTTTCTCGTTTTCTTAACTGTTCTGTTTCTTATTCTTCTAATTCTTGTGGATGATCTGAACAATTTCAGGGTTGGAAGCTTTCTGATTTGATGTTTGCAACACGACGTAGCTTATCTGATGCTTGCACAACTGTAGCTAAGCAACTCGAGCAAGTTCATTCATCTATATCGGCAAGTTTCCCATTTTATCCTTGAGTGCTTTCTTTTTTATTGATAACAAAATTTTGTTCAAAAAGCCCACCTGGCTATAGAGAAGAAAGATCCACCATTAAGTATCCATAGAAATGCCCCCTAGCATATTAACTGACTTCAGAGCTTCTCATCAACTTTCTTTTCTTAGCATTAATAAATTGGCCCTTGGCATTTCATTTTTCTTCTTTAGAAACATTGATTGAACTCTCTTGTAGTTGTAAAGCATACAAATAGCTGTATGCAGAGAGTTTGCATGATAGCACTTCCCCCTCTTTTTTCTTTTTCTTTTTTCTTTTTTCTTTTTGTTTTTGTTTTTGCATGGTGGTCGTTTGTTAATCAGTTAAAAAGTTATGTAATAGAAAAAAAAGAAAAAAAAAATTTCTGCTTGCCAGCCTTGTTTGTGAATACGCTATTCTGCTTTGCCTTTTCAGCCTTTCTCTAGTGATTTAGATTGTCTGCTCAGGCAATTTGATCTGCAAAGGAGAAATTCTTAGGCAATTTGCATTGGCTAGACTGAAGAGGAGACTCTTGGCTTGTGTCTCAGCGTGGCAGAAATGGCCATCTCCTGCCACCTATGGCTTTCTACCAAAGTAATTAGAATTAAGCTTGGTCAATGGAATGTGTATTCACCATATAGGAGATCTTCCAATTGATAAGACCCATCTACCTGAGACGAAGCGAAAGGTCTTTCTATGTTATTTAGTCATTCAGTTAAACCACTGATTTGGTATTGGAGCAGATAGCAACACCCATTTCAATGAACATGCATCTTTTTAATAAAACCGGGCTTGTATTCTAAATGGCGAATTTGCTTGGCTTTAAGACTGCTTTATTGGTATCATAACCTACCCGGAGCCACACCAGATAGTCTTATTTGCTGCTTTAGTAGTTCTTAGATAATCCCTTGTATTGAACTAATAAATTAAACCTCTTCTGGAAACCATATCTTTTGATTGCAGGATGCTAGGAAACAGCTATCTGCCAGAATTAATCATGTGGATAGTAATTTAGATGAGTGTAAAGAGCTTACTGCTGCGACCAGAGATGAGGTGAGATCAGTTAGCTTGGTGAAGCACTCAAGATTCTTCTTTGCTTTCTTTCCTTTGTTCCTTTTCTTTTTCCTGGGTTTGGTTCAAATTATTTGTCGAAGTTCATTTATGTTTGTTCTTTTATAGGTTTCCGAACTGCACAGTGACTTGAGGGGATTTAGCGTCGATGTTGAATCTGTCCATCGTGCAGTCCAAACTCTGGTGACTTGTCTTCATTCTATATGCATTTTCTATTTATTTTAATGAGAAATGATCCAGTGCTGTCAGAGCACTATAAGTTAGAGTGCTCGTAGTTGCATCGGTTAACTTGGATAGTCCAATAGATCGATCTAAACTGTCCATCAAGTATGGAACACATTTCAAGGGTTAATATGTGAAAAAAAGAGTGATCAGATGATCAAATCCATTCTAGACTCGGCCTTATTTTTTGTAGCCTCCTTTTTCCAACCCATGGATGGGATTGTTAGGATTGCCTAACAGTAGTGATTCTTTAGGAGCAATCCATGATGAGAACTATCAAATTGATGGATCAAAATGTTAGTTGGACCTATTTTTGTACAAATGATCTTGACCGTCCGTATTGGAGGTCATTGATCAGATGGTTAAGATCATCAGATCAGTGTGATATTTTGTAGAAATGATCTTGACCCTCCATATTGGAGGTCATTGATCAGATGGTTAAGATCATCAGATCAGTGTGATATTTCTTTGGTAGCCCATGAATTGTGTGTTGGACCTAATGGACTCTAGATCAATTGATGGGACTATTTAAGTGTCCCAATGCAACTGGGAGCACTACAACTCAGAGCACTGTAGCCTCTCTCTATTCCAATATGAAATTGGATTGAACTCAGGACGCTTTATCGTATTGAGTGAATTCTGTTGGGCCCACCGTGAATGTATGTGGTTTATCCATGCCGTCCATCCATTTTTCCAGCTCATTTTGGGGGTTGAGCCCAAAATTGAAGCATATCCAAAGTTCAAGTGGACCACACCACTGGAAACAGTGGGTATAATGATTTCCACCTTCAAAACCTTCCTAGGGCCCACAGTGATTTTTATTTGTCATTCAACCTGTTCATAAGATCACACAGAAATGGATGAATGGAAAACACAAATATCAGCTTGACCCAAAATTTATCGGGGGCATTTTTCAATGGTAGATGTTCAACTCCCACTGTTTCCTGTGGTGTGGTCCACTTGAGCTTTGGATATGCTTCATTTTTGGGCTCAAGCCCTAAAATTATCTGGTAAAATGGATGGACGGAGTGGATAAAATACATAAATCACGGTGGGCCCCACAGAGTTTACTCAGTACGCAATCTGCCTCCTAATACATGTTAACTAGGGATGTTGACCTCGTATGCACAATGTAACACCGATTTCATGGGGACATGTAGCCCAGGTGCAAGATATCAGGGCCGGTCACTGTCCTGCCTAACATGGATTGGACAGAGTCAAAGATCTTGCCTATGATGATCTGAACTGCTCAAATATCCCCGTTATCTTTGAAAAAAAATAAAAATTGAGCATTTTTGTTACATGAATTGAATCCTTGATCAACTTCTTTAGCAGTCGCCATTTTCCCAGAAACTTAAACTAATAGTTAAGATCATGTGACCAATGAGGTTATTCGGATTAGGGCTCATCCATGATGAGGCTCACCAGCTGAGTTGTCCGGATGGTGTATGCATGCATTTGCAGATGTTGTATCCACAATACATCTGTATGGAGCTTGTGATGTTTGCATGCGATATTACCATTCTTTTTTAGGGAATGATCTTTTTGCTGGAAAACCAGAGGCTAATATATTAAGCTTTGCCATGTATCAGGAGACAAAAATTGGTCGAATTGAAGAGAAACAGGTACCATTTTCATGAGAATATAACATGATAGGAACATGATTAGTTCTTGTGTGTTATTATGCACTGATGGCTATGGTATACATGAAAAACTGTTTCAGGATCTGACAAATCTAGGAGTTCATCGCTTGTGTGGGTTTGTAAAGCAATTGGAGGAAAGCAAAAGTGCAGAGCGTGTTCAGGCAAACCAAACTTCATCCTTTTCTAACTTATTTTCATCTTGCACATTGTGACCTGATTCCATAATGTTCTTTGCTTCAAATCTAGCTTCTAATCATAGGGTAGATTTGAATAACTCGGGAATCTGGGGCTGGCAGAAAGCTTTTACACGAAATTTTGATTCCGTAATCTACTTCCCAATATTTTGTACATTCCAAATTGTACCAAGTGAAAATTTGATTTAGGGGACAAGCAGAAAAGTGGTGACCCACACGTTCCAACCCATGGCTCAGTGGTGGATTGTGTTTCAACATTGAGGTCATGGGTTCGAGCCCACGTTACCTCTCAAAAAAAGAGAAAAGAAAAGTGGTGGCCCACTCGGTTTTTGGATAAATGCTCCACAAGTTACAAGAGTAGCCCTGCTGACACATTCAGCCGAATGTCGATTTTTGGGTACTTCTATAAATGAATGTTGATTTTTACGCTTCGATCATGTCTGTTGTTGCCAGAGATGGCTGCTGATTTGCAATTCTAATCAACATGCCACACTCAATATGTAAAATATCTGCTTAAAAATAAAAATTAAAAATTTAATTTGCAAAGCCTCCAAACATAGTTGTAGTAGTGGTGGTCAGATGCACGTCTTTCAGTGGACTGGCCCATCAGGCTTGTCCACCCACACCCAGCCTTCCACTTTCAGCCTTGCGTCAAACTTTTAGGCTCGTGGGCTAGGCTTGGGTGATAAATAAGTGGTCTGTGCCCAATCCCTGGGTAGAGTGAAGTTCTCTATTGTTGCCTGGCCCAAATCTGAGCCTGAGCCTGAATCTAGGCCCGTCTATGGCTGTTGTGGTCCGAGCTTGGGCCTCACTCTTGGCCCGATGGACCATGCCTGGTCCTAAATTCTATGCCTGAAATTAAATGGCCCAGACTGGGGATGACATAAAGCCATTGACAGCTGTTTGATATTTCCATCGAGTAATTGATGTAATATCTTGAATTCTTGATGCCCATTTCCCCCCTTTTTCTGACTCTCTAATTCTGCAGGCAATACCATCCAGTTCTTCCAGGCCAGCTCTTGAACTTCCACAAATATCCCCCACATCTAGGGTACATCTCCAGCATGATTTTAAGACTCGACTCAGTAGGACTTGTATGGTTTAATACCACCAGTTACCCCCGACTTAGGCGAGTCCTGCCTTGACTCAGGACCCAACGAGTTGGTCTGAGTCACCAATCTTTTATCCATGGTCTCCAGCGTCCTTACACCCATTATATTCTCTTGCTCTTTCTGCCGCAGCTATTATTTCCCCTCCTAAAGTATATTGTATTTGTTTTCATTTCTGACTGTAACAGATTGGATCCTTGCCCCCTACGCCACGGATCACTCTAGCAATTGAACCATCATCTCCATCTGCTTCCAACCAAACTCCAATGGTATGTGGGTTCTGCTAATCAAAGGAAACAATTTTAGGCCCTGTTTGGGTGGGAGGTCACGCAAAGTCATGATTAGGCATCATCCTTTATCACAAATCTAGCGCCTTTACTCTTTTTAGAACTTGCAAAATTATGATTAAGTGGAAGAAATCACTGCTTAAGGGACACATATCTGATGTGGAGGATATGGGGCCCACCTTAATCCTGATTTTGCGGACACTGCACTCAAACTGCACCTTGAGCAGTTTTTATTGGTGGAAATGTGCAATGGTCGACCTAAGCATTGTGTTACTCCAGCCGTTTTTTCATAGAGGCAGGACCACCTTTCAGTGATACAGGCCTGCACAATGTGGTAGAATGCTTTCCGCCACACAATGCATGCCATCTGATTCTAGATATAAAATATGGCCAGTCCATGTGTGATGGGGGAGCAATCTATGATCAGATGGCAGTGATTGTTCAATGAAGAGAAAATTGGCCCCTGCCCCATCAAAGGCTGCCTCTCGGATGAACTATCTGGATTGCTGGAAGAGGTGGGCCCCATCTTTATCAATGCTGACCCAAATGAAAGAACTGGTTCAGGCTGAGCACTGTAATACCTCCTTTTATATTCCACCATTTATAAACATAGACAGTGGCCCACACGATTGATTTTCCCTGCAGGTTTCCCGACCTCTCCAAGCAGCTTCCTCAGCTTCAGGACTAAAGGTTAGCATAGCTCCCTGCCCATCACTTCCTCCTTTTTACTGTTGCTTGTATTGACTTCCGTCCATCTTGTTTCAGGATCTGCAAGGAATTTCAAGTTTGATCAGGGCAACATCGGATCCTGTAGCTCCAAACACAACCCCTGAAATGGCAGAACCGAACGGAGATGGATCTTCTAGTTCCAGCCGGTTTGGATGGAAGCTGCCCATCCTAAATGCAGGTTTCTTATCAAGAACCCGCAGCGCTACATATTCCAAATAGCTCACAAGGCCCATTTCCCCTTCCGAATTTGCTGATGTTGCATGGGGTTCTGCACCCTATTTCGGTGCACAAGCCATCAGAAGTTTTTTTTTTTTTTTTTTTTTTAATGCCCCGACTCTTACCAAAGAGCAGTGCTCAGGTACATAAACAACTGTGTAATAATAGGGGACTTTGGAGCACTGGAATTTTTGTAGATTTTGCAATACATGATCATACAACCGATGGACAACATAGAACATCCGGATAAAGCAAAATGTTACATAATTTTATTTAGAAGGGTCAGTTAATGAAAATTTGGGTGGGGTTTAAATGGATTTTTGTTCATGGCCCACATCTTTCAATTATAGGCTTATGCCATTAAAAGTCTTTTTGCTAAGCTTCGAATCTGTAAATACATCTGGTACTCTTCTTTGCTTCTTTCAGGCTCTTACCCCCCCTCACCAATCTCTTAAAAGAAATAAAAATAATTGCTGGACAGGACTTTGGCTGATCCATCACTCACGGCGGACATGGACAGGCGATGATGGCTCATGCTTCAAAAATCATATACATAAGCCGATTCTATACATCACTTTGATCTACAGTGGTGATTTCTCTCTAACCACCTTCATTTTTTGTCTGTTGCTTTGAAGCCCACCTATGTGATGTCTAGGATGGCCTGATCCGTGTCTTAAAACAGTCGCCATCCACAGTTTGAGTAACTGAATGGCCGGCCTTGATTGATGCACAGCACCTTGCTAGGTGTAGTGTGGATGGTTTTCTGTATTCCACATGCTCTTCAGTATCATTTCCTCTCCGTGTTGTGAGCTGGATTATAGTTATGGATGTGCCTACCCGTGTAAATGAGCGTGTAGGACATTGCTGATCTTCATTAATGCTATATAAGGTAAGATGTGGATTTCTAAGCCCACAATGTCTATTCATCGACAGCATGGTGATGCATGTATATCAATCTAGAGCATCAAAAGGGTCCATCCCATACCATGGAAAAGGTGGGACCCACCATGAAGATAATCTGGCATAAAATTAAGCTGATCTACTCATCAGGTGGGACCAATACTGTACATTGTGTGAAATCACCGTCCAGGTGATTTTTATGGTGGCTTTGGTAAGACTCAGATGCACATGTGCGATGCACAACGGGAATAACACCTATTGTGCAAACCACTGCACGTGTGAAATCAACTCCATCCATCAGGTGAGCCATTCAACTGCTATGCCACTGGGCTAACAATCTGACCTAGCAACAACTCAGGTGGGCCACAGCACAGGGAATAATTGGGAGAAGACGCTGACCATAGGTTTGTATGTGGAACCATCAAGGTGTTTATGTTCCGTTCAACAAATTCATCAAGTCTATCTCACTAGGAAAATGGGATAATCCAAAAACTAAACCGGCACTATAAGTGGGGTGGGCCACACCTTCCAAATGCACTGTGCATGTGCATCCAGGGTTCCCTATTAGTTTTAATTAATTCTTGCATTACAGTTGAGAAAAATGTCATCAAAGCAAAACAGAAATCTAGAATTAGTGAGCATTTGAAAATTTTGCAATATTAACACGATTATACAAATTTCATTGCGTTTTTATGAAAATTTGGTGAGAATTTCAAGATCTTAGCTATGTTTGTCACATGGCTGCTAAGAAGCATGAAATCAAAGAAATAGTCATTTTGGCCCCTATAGAAATGTTTCAGGTGAAAAGTGTATAGAAAAGGTTTAGAAAGTTCTGGACTATTGGATTTATTAGATTGTAAATCTGTATGTATTTATCTGTATAAATCTGTAATTTATTTTCTAGGATCTCTTATCTCTAATTAGCAATTTGATAGCTAGGAGATTGCCTTATATATTATATATTTTGCAACTTTTCTATAAGAGGGATTTTCCTCTGTTAATAGAATTATTCAGTGAAATTACTTCACCTTACAGGATTAGAGCCAAATAGCATAATCATCAATGTAAAAAAATCGACTGAGGCCGAATACTATTAGAGAGAGAGAGAGAGAGAGAGAGAGAGAGAGAGAGAGAGAGAGAGAGAGAGAGAGAGGATTAGCAAGACCACTGCAATAGGTAGATATCGCTGTTGTAGCATTACAGGACTGCTCTAATTATTCAATGATTCAATCCCGAGCGTTAGTAGATTCGGATGACCTTTTGTACAGCTCCGGTGTGCTACAAAAATGTGGCCCATTGGCGGGAAGATGGTGTAGCATGCTGTGGTTGTATGTGATATTCCTCAAGAAGATTTAACAAGGTGTAAACAAGAGAGAGAGAGAGAGAGAGGGAGAGAGAGAGAGAGAGAGAGAGATGCAGCTTTCTATTCTATTTTAGACACATTCCTCTTTCCCTTACACAAAAATCATTGAAGAATACAACCTTCAAAGAAAAACCCAAAATCCACAAAAACAATATGGAAAATAAGTGCTTCAAACAACAACTAACAAACTAATGCACCTAAAAATCAAATGCCTTTCAACTAAAGTATTTATAAAAAAAAACAATAAATCTCACCAACAAAAGGAAATAAAAAAGATCAATCTCTCTCTCTCTCTCTCTCTCTCTCTCTCTCTCTCTCTCTCTCTCTCTCTCTCTCTCTCTCTCTCTCTCTCTCTCTCATAGCCTTCATGTTGGAATCAACATCTCACCATCTTCCCATCCATCAAACCTCATCCATGTGATGACACCCAATGCACAAACCATAAGAACAAGAACAACCCATCCCATCATCACCATCCATTTCCCTCCATCACCACTACAACCAAAAACAACAACACTATCACCCTTCTCTTCCACACCTACCATCTTCTCTCCCTCCATATTTGCATCACATAAAGAAGAAGAAAAACATGACCCATCACCACCATCATCATCAACAGAAGATGTATCACACCACAAAGATCTCACTTCACTCCCTCCAATCAATACAGAAGAACATCCACTACACACATCTTCATTTGCACCCTCTGATGATGCATCAAACAGCCGTCGTCCCTTCACCCTACCACTCTCGATCGCAGCCCGCCGCTCTCTTACGATCTCCTCCGCCGCCACGTCCGTGATCCGAACTTTCCATCCATTAGGAGGACATTTCTGTTGTTGGAATGAACCAACTAACAGCCTTGGTGAAGTCTCCATGACTTGGAATATGTGGGTGTGGCCCATTTTCAGGTGGCCAGATCTGAGATGGGATTGGCCCAGATTGAATTTCTTCAAGGAATTACAATCATGTTGGAGATATTCATGTATTTCTTGGGATTTCTTCATGATGGGATTTCTTCGTGTTTGAATTTGAAAAATGAAACTATCCACGTTTGGATTCTTTTCATCTGGTTGGAGTATATATAGGTGTTAGCTGGGTGCTTACATATGGACACGTGGCAGAGACAGATGAAAGATTGAGTGTCTCTGATTACCATATGGACCCTAACGTAGATGGCCCACCAATCAAAATAAACCAATCCAATCTTAGCCATTGCTTTTCTTTAATTATATCTAAGTGAGTGTAATCTTTTTTCTTTTCTTTTTTTTTTTGCTTTCAACGGTCTACTGTAACGCTCCCAATTGGATGGTCGGATCCAACTGAATGTTTTTTTCTAATCATGGCCCATCTAGTGTAGGTTCCACAATTTGGACGGCTACTATCTACCATTTGCTACCACGTGTAGGATGGAAGCAGGACTATGTAGTAACTGGCGCAGCAACTCATCTACCACCGTACATGTGCCATTCATGCCTGCAGATCCGGATAGTCCAACTAGTGGGGCCCATTAGATGGAACTTCGCCCCGAAAATCACACAGATCAGACAATCCTAACCGTCCAGTTGGTAACCATCAAATGGACGGTTGACGTGAATATGGTTCGTGGTCCACATTTAATGGGTGAGATTCTAGAATCGAATGACATTTGCTCTTTTTTAAAGTGTGAATGATTATGTTTGTTCTGTTTTCATTATGGATGTTACAAACTTTTTTTTTTCCTTTCAACTGTGCATTCCATAAATGTATCCCCACACGTGTACGAGATCCGGATCCTTCGTGGACTGGATGGGCCATATTAGAAATCTGATTTGATGGTTTGGATAACCTAATTGCTTGATTTCAGAGCTGTGGGGGCCTGAAAAATTGATGGTCCAAATCTCATAAATAAGTGCATGTATCAACCAAAATTTTGTAAATGATAGACCATTTTAGATCATAACAATTTTATTAATTTTTGCCTATTATGACAAATGGGCAACGGTTGGACGGTCTAGAACGAATTTCTGATACTTTTAAATGAACGATTCCATGTATGATGGTGGCCACTTGATGATCAGACTGGTTAACGGTCCAAAGCTAATCGTTTAAATTCCAAAGAATTTCTAACGTCTCATCTTTTGACAGGGTTGACAATGAGCTGGGAATGGGCTAGACCAAGGTCTGTGTAAGCCTAGCCCAAAAAGCAATAACTTTGCCCAAGGGCAGCATAAGCCAGGGACCCACAAAAACAAACGGTCCAAATCCTTTTTCAAGATGATTGTACAGGCACGGGCCCGAGTACGGCAAAAGGTCGAGTACGGATACCATTAGTGGAAGATCCGATCTATTCGGGCCATGTTGACAGCCCCACTTTGACAGTGGTACCAGAATGGGCCGCGTCTGGCGGACCCAGCCTTTTTTTATAAATAAGGCTTCAAAACTCGGCAGATATCCAACAGACGCGCCTCCGTTACAGGCCCGGACCCGAAACTATGGGCCAGGCCCGCTCACATTATAATAATTGCCTTTTTAACTTTCTTCTTTTGGGATTTCCTCTTTTTCTTTTCTCACGTGCAGCAATCAACGGCTGCAGCTTCTTTATATGAAAATTAAAATTTTAAAAAAATACACCCATGATTCCCAAAAGAAATTTTTTTGTAAAGCTGTTATCATTACCGTTGGATCATGGGCCTAGCTGGATATGATTCGGTAGAGCTAGAAGAAATACAATATGGTCTGCCATCCCTTCCCAGCAGAGGTGGCAGGCGACCGTGGATTGCTAACCTTTAAAAAATCACACCCATTAGACAATCCTACCCACCACTTTCCTTCCATTATCACCACTGAATAATTGATACTCACTGATCAGATGGCTAGGATCATCCGATCCATGTGTATCAACTAGATGGACGGATCGTATAAATTCATTGTCTGGCCACATGTACTGTCCAGAGATGACTCCACAATATTTTGGTTCTTCGGGATCCATTGCATCATCTCCCCATGGTGCTAAGCGTGCTCTTTTCGGGCACTATACTTATCACATGTGGCAACTAGGCACACGTGAGATATCTAAGCCACTCAACAGAGACCATGCGGAAAAGATAATTCGCCTTACAAAGTATGATGATGCTGTGTGGACCACACAAGTTAAAAAATGAACGAAAAATGACCAACCTACACTCAATGCAGCCAATCTGCCGATCATGTAGGCCTGAATTTTTGGGAGGGCGCCCTTTACCCATCTAAGGTGGGGCTCACATGACTGTTCAAACACTCACTGATGAAATTAATCAAAGCCATCAAATTCTCTTTTGAATGCTATCATCCACAACACTTTCTGCTTTTTTAACTCCCACACAGGACAACAAAATGGAGCGCTAGTATCACTCCAAACCGAAGCAAAGGCCCACTGGATGGACCGTCCAAGTCATACAACCCACAACCTATTTCTAACCATCTATCACAATCCAGAAATAAACCATAACATAGTGCAACAAAATCAAAATGACCAATCCATTGCGATCGATATAGGTCGGAGACGTACCTCATTTGCGGTAAAACATAAAAATGTCATGATCTCAGACGTATCATCAGGTTTTTCTACAGCTAAAACTACAGACTTCGGGTAGGTTTGGATATGTCTTCTATAATTCCTTTTCCATCAGCAGCATCGAAGAAGAAAAAGTTCTTCAGAGGATCTCCTTTGCCCGAAATAGCTTTGATTACTTCCTGAGAAATTCAATTAGCAAATACATCAAACCATTATTGTATGAAACAAAAATACTAAACTTGGAGATTTTTTTTCCTTCTTTATGTTTTGAAAAAAAAAAAAATATTAGAAGAGGCATGCTTCAGTGGTACCAGTGCCACCATAAGCTTACCGTAGTACCATGCAAATGTGAGTCCCATACTCCTATGCGTGAAGGACTACGACCCGTCCATAAGATTTGTCACCTCAGAAAACACCCAAAAATCAATCCGTTCCTAAACATATTGAGAGGAACACCCACTGTTGATTGGAATGGGGGGTCCACCATGTTGTTTATATAATCAAGGCCATTCAGACCCTTAATCCAGTCTAAATGATGGTCCATGCCAAGATTCAGGCTGTTTTGAAGCTCAATGCCGCCCCTGAGAAATTTGAGGGCAGTCATTCCCTCCTAGATAGTTCGCTTTGCCATCCCACCTTGGTTTCAGATCTGGCTGAGTTTTGGCTTCTAAGGGTCTTCTGAGGTGACACATCTGATAGACGGGCTGAATTGGATGGTGTGAATGCATCACATGGGCAACCCCCCCCCCCCCCCCCCCCCCCCCAAAAAAAAAAAAAATGAAGGGAAGAAAAAAAACGAGGGGAGAAGGTTAGGCAATCCAACGAGTTGATATGAGTCCGCATGTTCATATCTCACACCATCCATAAATGATGGGCAATGGGCTTTTAAAATCCTTTATCATTCCTACAACCATCTTGGTGTGCGTTGTGCCCAGAAAAGGGAGAAATAACATTGGACTAACTAATTGAGTAACCATCTCAATGGTAGAAAAATTATTAGGTCCTGATGCACCACAACATGTACCGTCCAAATGCATCCAATCCATACAAGTTAGGCCCATGGTTCAGTCATCCAAGCCATCAATCAGATGGGTTCTCCACTGAGGAAGGTGGGAATTCTAGAAAAAAAAAAAAAAAAATCTCCTAGATTGGAAGATCATAAGCCTTTAAGACCTATGAATAGACAGTTGAGAAAAAAAAAAAAAAAAAGACAGTAACAGTCCATAAAATGGCTGAGAGGTTGGATGTCTTCAATCTTCCAATCTGGAAATTTTTCAGGACATCCCTCATACCCGATTGGAATCATCAGATATGAGATCTGTACAACCAAACCATGGGCCCACTTATATGTAGCAGTAACATCAGGAAAAACTGCACATCCCAATGCAATGCAGCTCGAAAATACCTCAAACCCAGACGTACATTCACCATAAAATAGGCCAAGGACCAAACCCAGTTGTCCATTCATTTTCTTTATTACAGGTATTACACAGTATGTATGGGGAAAGTTCACACACTAGTTGTAGATGAACAAATGTGCAACTAGATTTATGTAGGGCCACCGTGGTTTGTGTTATTCAATCCATCCAACAAGGTCACCCCATCATGTGAATAGGATGGCCTAAAAATCATGCCGACCCAATCCTCATGTGGGCCACATGATAGAAAACAATTGACCACCACCCAAAAACCTTTCATGTGGGGGCCCGCTTGATGGTTGGATCAGCACGATTTTTAGGGGCATCCCATTTTCATTACGGGAACCATGTTAGACCAGTTGGATGCCATACGCCATGGTCAGCCCCATCTTCTACATTTTTTTTATGTATATGAACTAATAATACTCATGTAAATAATGTATTTGCAGTACTATTAATGTTTTAAGTAACTACACAGACATCATGGCTGACGATATTTCTTGTTTATAGGTGTTGTTTTAATTTATTTTAAATAAACCTTTTAAAACACAGACAGGAGCACGCGCCCCCTTCTTGTCGGTGCTTAAGTCCAACTGCCAATTGAACTTGAGACACCTGTGTGAGATATTTATGAACAAAAAGGGCGGGGAGGGGGGGAATGAAAGGAAGAAGCAAACAAAAAATCCTTTGGTCCAGTGAGTTGGGTGTATGGTTTCTCAATGAAGATCGTTGTGTCTAGCTCATTAGACTTTTCTTATCTTCTACTTCTTCTTTTTTTATTTTTATAGGATAGCTGGGCTCAAACCTTAGAACTCAGTGATTTTTCTCTTGTTTTCTTTTCTTTTTTTATAGTTAAGATGAGCTGAACTTAAAATCTCAGTGATGAGCGCAGGTTGTTATGTTTTGCTCACCAGATGATCATACATTTTATGAGAGAGAGAGAGAGAGAGTTGATTGACAATCGATCTAGTTTCAGTGATCAAACCAATTTTTGTGGCTAATTGGACCATCCAATCTAGTCTGGGTTCTAAACACTAGTTTTAACATACTTCATTTCAAGAGATCCGTATTTTCTACCTTTACATTAATATTTATGTAATAATAAATCTCTCGGTATTGTAGCTGGTCGATACAGAATTTTCAGAATTCGTCAAGGTAGGTGCTTCAGAAATAATGCATCCGCATCAGACCTGGGGAACATTTCTGACTCAAAGTGGGGAGGGTTTCAATCTATGAATGTTTCTAAGCCATTAACCTGAACTACCCATTCCAAAGAGGGAAGGACTTAAATGGTTGTCCAAGAGCACCGACCAACCAAAGTAATGGTATTTTGACAGCCAGAAGAGCGGCATAGTCCTTGAGGAATATCATTTGAAAAGATTCCTAAACTGAGCCTTTAAGCATAACAGCCACATGCAGAAGGAAAAAGGTACCAAGTGGTCAACCTCATGGCAGCTTCCAATGAGTTTGAGCTCTGTGGGCCCCACCATGATGTTAGTCAGACACCCACCCATCCATCAGATGCACCATTCTATGGCGGGCTATGTGTCCAAAAATTAGGCCAATCCATGAGTTAGGTGGGCCACACCATGGAATAGTTGAATGGATGCCCACCCATTAAAACTTCCTGATTCATTTTGGGGCCCACTAAGATGTGGTCCAGACATCCATCCAGCCCATCCATTGTGTGCATTCCACTTGGATGAGGGGTCCTCCAAATTTCAAGCCAATCCAAAAATCAGGTGGAAGTGGCCCTCAATTGCACTATTGAATTGAATTGCACTATGTCCAATCAGGGAACACTATTGAGTTAAATTGCACTAAGTTCAATAGAGAGGAAATGACCAAATAGCAGCAACCTTACAACTTCAAATAAGGAAGTGACCAACTTCAACTTGAAAGTAACATAATTGGAATTTGAATCCTACTCCAACTACGTAAACCAAAGCATGTAATTGCAATTTGATCTTACATGCACTTTATTGAATTTGTTTTGGGGAATTTGCAATACAATTCATGAGTGCAACCAAGCAAAACCTAAGAAAACAATTCCACTAGGGCTGTCAATGGGTCGGGTTCAGCCAGGTCCTATAGCACCCATATCAGGGCTAAAAGGGTTAGGGTCTTGCTGGGTCCATGTCCTTACGGGTTTAGGTCTAGTTCTTAAAGACCTAACCCAGATACGATTGGGGCTTGAGTACCCATCGGGTCTTTGGATCTAGGTTTCAAGTTGGGTTAGGAACATATAAGAGCATTTACGTGGTTGGGCCCACCCAATGGATGGATTAGATTGCACACACATGTGCCACTTTGACATATACATGGTGTGTAAACGGGCTTTACATGTTTGTGGCCTAGGGAACCTCATTTCTTATGCTAGAACAATCAATATATATTAAAGATAATTAACCATAAAACTAATTGGACCCAACCCAGAACTGACTAGCTCCAACCAGAACCTGTCTAGACTCGGTTTTTAACCGGTTCAGAATGTAAGACCCGGACCTGTTCAAATCAGGTCGTGTCACTGCAGGTCTCGGCAGTGGGTACCCCCATATACAGCCCTACATTCCGTGGACAAAAGCAACAAAATATATATCGGAATGTGGCAAACTCATTAACGGACGGCTACTGATAACTACAAGAAAGTTTCAAGCAATACCTGGCCAAGAATCCCTCCAATGATAGCACAAACGGCTGGGTGTTCTTGTGTGCCCGCTAACAACCTCTCTAGGAGATTATCTGGGATTTGAGATTCATTCAACAACTGCCACATTCACAAGTCAACAGATGTGACATTTGAAATTTGAATTCGATAAATTTAAAAAAAAAAAGAAAAAAAAAACACCAAACCAAAAATTACTCAAAATAGACCATAGGCAGTTTTTTTTTTAAATTGGAAGGCCATAGGTAATCTATGATGCTTGATTGAAAAAGACATTTTTTGTCTGTCCCAGCAACAATGTGTGCCCCACTTTCCAATAACATAACCCATTAATTTAGTGGATCCCATATGGGATGAGCTATGCCCTAATTTCTTCCATATCAGATGATGCAAGCCATCCAATGAAAATGGACAACTAGAACCATCCCAAACAGGCATCAACTTATGAACAAACAAGGAAAGCAAAACACAGTACCAAATGTACATTTTACAGATCAGATGGTTCTTCAAGGGACCAAATTACCTGCGCCGCACATAACTCCTTCTTCAGCTGCAAAACTCTAGGAAGGTCTGTAATAGATGTTTCACCAGGATTGCGTCCCTCGACAAGCTCAAACTTCTCTATCACTGCATAAGAACAAACGACATTGTCACAATGACCTCCATTGAGAAGCCATAACAGGCAAAAACAAGAGTCTTGTGCCTCTAATTTCAAGAATGCAAAAAAGGGAATTTATTTTGGCGGCCAGACAGACCAATACAAGAATGGTGACAAGGCATGTTAGTGCATTACAAAATGTGCAAGATATTTGGGTTAATAACTGTACCAGGTGGGTCGCCAGATGTGTTACTTTTTGACAGTAACATGAGAAAGCTACCATGAGAATTCATGTTAGTTTATCCGAGTAGCCAAGACAGGGTTATGATGATGATTATCTATTTGTGTAGGAACAGATTCATAACATGGATGCAATTGGTCATGCATAAATTTTTACGCCTACTGTGGTATCAACCTGAATTTGAGGTACTTTCTTCTGAGAAGTTTCTTGCTTGAAAATTTTCTTATTCCAAACAAGAGCTTTGCTGGGCCACATGCACCCTTACAAAACTGGTAAACGTTGTGCTCATGGATTGGCCTGAAATAAGGCGACCAACTCATCCAGTTAGGTACACTTGTACAGAAGAACTTCTGGGCCAGGTTATCTACATAGTGGGAACCCACCTGATGCACCATTCAGACGTCCCCAGTCTGTGGCAGCAAGTAAATGAGCATGAATGTGATTGTGGGCTTAAGACAACTCTACCGCACAGTTTACAGTTCCCAATTGATATCTACCCTTTTCGCATTGGGTATTTCCTTTTCCTGATTTAAGAAAAGAGAAATGACTTAGTGGTCTAAGCATACGGAAACCTCCACATGCACCCGTTGCATTTGGACTCTTTGGCATCCACGTCACTACCCTAAAACATCCGGTAGGTCCAATCCACTCTTCTTTCCTTACTGTACAAAAATCGCAGCAACCAAATGGTCCTAAACATCCACAACTAGACCTATCATCTACAAACAATCTTGTCCATCCATTTTTGCATGCCACTGAATGGACAGTGAAAATCATCTAATCAGTATAATTTTCTCAAGCCAGCTTATGAATTACTGGACCTAATAAAAGATGACGTGGATGCCAACATGGGAAGGTTTCCATACATTTAGCAACCAGATTATTTCTCTTAATACAATTATATTTATCAATAATAGTAGTAGTAATGATTCAAAATTAAGTTTCTAAACCATGAACAAACAGAAATATGGCAAAGCACTTGCTTCATCACATGTTATCATCTAATATTTTTTTTGAATGGTGGCAAACATATTCAAACTCTATTATTTTGGAATACATAAAATTACTAATATTTCAATGAAGTTTGGCCTGTGTGAAATATTACAAACCTCTCATTGCAAAGTACAGTTTAGCCGTTTTCTTAGGAAGCCCACTCCAACTTAGTGCTAATGCTTCCTGCCACAACAAATACCAAGAGTCATATAGAAATTCAAAAGAGAACCAAAGCCTCATCCATATGCCACTATGTAGCGCAGCAAAGTGCGAGATCCAAGTTGTCCACCAGGCACTGTTCGATGTATCGACTATATTAGCAAAGAGATTGAGGATGTTGCTCAGTACTAGTGCTAAGCGGATTTAGTGGACACGTGCCTCTGGAATTTCATGTGATAGCTGCATACCAATCAAACTAAAGGGAAATTTTGAAGGATAGCTGTACGACCAACCATGCTTTGTGATACAGAATGTTGGGCAGTTAAGGAACAATTTGTTCATTGTATGAGCAATTGAGCGTGGCTGAAATGAGGATGTTGAGATGGATGACTGGCAAAACAAGGATAAAATTAGAGACGAACACACTCAAGGGAACTTAGGAGTAGGTGAGGGGCAACAATAGGTAATAAGATGAGGGAAAGTAGACTTGATGGTTTAGCCATGTGCAACAGAAACCAAGAACTGCACCAGTTAGGAATGAGTTGGTTTGAGTTGAAGGCTGTAAAAGGGCAAGAGAAGGGCCCAAAAGGACATGGATGGAGGATGTAAGAAAAGACTCAATGAGCGTGTGTGTGTGTGGATAGATAGATAGATAGATATAGATAAAGATTTTCTTTCCAAGCCTTTTTTTAAGGGAAAAAAGCATATCAGCCTATATCGACCAATACGGCCTTTAAATCTCGTTTTCAATGATAACCAATGCGGTGCACCAAAACTGATTTTCAATCCCTGGCCTATGAAGATGCCATAAGTATAGATCTTCTTTTGTTAGTGAGCCTCCCATTCGACATCACACTAATCACTGATGTTCAGATGACCATGGCTGAAGTATAACAAGCCTTTCTCAAGAGTGGATTTTAGGTACTAGAGAATACGATATATAGTCACAGAATGATGAGTACAGGGAGCATGCAGTAAATGGCTCACCACACTAGTTGCATAGCAATAAATGTCTGAGTGATAGTCAAGTAAATTAGTCTCGACATTGGTAAGTACCTGGATCACCACGCACTTTTGACCTCTATTTCATTAAGGCAATTATTGACTTGGATAGTACATTCTACAGGTCTTGCACCTAGCATACCTAAATCTGCACGAAATCAAATGTACTTTGGGAAATGAATAGGCCTTGTGATGATCTGGCAACCTCAATCTCAAGGAAATATGTTGATGGTCCGAGAACTTTCATGCCAACCACTTCTTAAAAAAGACTTGACATTTAGGATCTCACCACTGTCCTTTGTAAGACCTATCTCGTCAACATACATTGCCACAAGACTGATGGAGTCATTACTATTCTTAACAAACAAAGAGTGGTCAGATGCACTCCTCTGAAAGCCAAATTGAGATACGGCATCGCTGTAGTTTTCAAACCATGCCCTAGGAGACTATTTCATACCACAAATAGACTTTTTTCAACCAACTTTACCACTCTCCCCCTTAGGAGAAACACCAAGAGGAAGGACCAAATAAGCTTCCTCCTAAAGATTGCCATAGAGGAACACATTCTTCACATGAAGTTGGTGTAGGGGATGCTTTCAATTATAAGCAATGGACAAGAGAACTCCATCATCTTCCCCATGTTTCCCTCAGATTGTGATACATTCATTAATAGAAATCTTGCCGAAGCTACCAAGGGAGGACTAAAAATCTGTAAGAACGATTAGGAAGCTGCCAGAAGAACCCGGGAGCCCTATCAGGCCAGCTGAAACAAACTAGAAGCTGCCAGAATAACCTATGAGCCCTAATGGATCTGTCGAAACAAGATGGAAGTCCTAATGGACTTGCCAGACAGTCTTAAGGTCCCTCATGTGCCTAATAACGACTCGATGGAGCCTACTGATACTATTGGAGGCCATGACGGGCCTCCTGATGAACCTGGTGGTCTAAAAGAATCCTATCAATGCCTTTGGGAGGCCCTGACGGGCCTGCCAGTGGTGACCATGGGTCCAAAAGGACCTACAGCTGAATCTACGTAACTCTACAGGGCCTGTGAGTGATGATGATTCGCCCTACAGGAGTTGTTGATTGATGGAAAAGAAAAGAAAAAAGAAAGGAAAGGAAAGGAAAATACAAAGGAAAAAAAAAAAATAGGAAGAGGAAGAAGGCTTGATCAAGATCTTGCTCTGCTACCATGTTTTATTTCATGGTGTGGAGAGAACAAATGAAGAGACAATGGAAAAGGAAGGAGAGAATTATAGACGTCTCCCTTAATCATCTTGTTTACATATTACATATAAACAGAGAAAGGAATGGTACACCAAAGGAGTAGCGAAGTAGATGTGACAACATTGAAAATATTTACACTCCTAACAGAATTGGTTGCATGAAAACTAACACCAAGTAAAAAAGCATGGTTATAACATCAAATGGTTTTGATATGTAAAGGCATACCTCAAGGCTTGGACACTCCAAATGGCACTCAACAGTATCATCAAGCTTTTTCTACAAGAAGAACATGGTAAAATATTAGTTTGTTTCAGAATTACTAACTAATGCACGAGATTGAAAAGAAAAAACTATATATATATATATATATAATATATATATATATATATATATATATATATAGAGAGAGAGAGAGGAGAGAGAGAGAGAATTTGAACTGAATTTGAAGTTAGAGATATAATAACCCCTTCCACATCAAGTGTAATAAATATAAAATATATTAGTAACTCTAAAAAGAAGAATATCATACATGCTAAGGTTGCCAACAAATTCAGTTTAGACAACTAACAAGCAATTAGGAGTTTCAGCAACAAATTGAGCACAACTGAGATTGTCTTTCCTGGAAAATTACAGACTGCCGAGTTCTTAATAGATGTTGGTATTCATCAAGGGTTGGCAGAGGAAGCAAAAGCTAAATTGGAGGTTTTGAGGAAGGTGGTATAGTCTAGATGCTTAAAGATTAGAATAACTAAGACATTAGTTATAAATGCAACATTAGTAAGAATAGCTACAGAGGCGATGCTTTAATTAAGATCGATGGTCAAGAGACTCCTTATGAGATAGGTTTCATTGCCTTCGGTCTATTACTCAAAAGGATTGGGAGATTGATGAGGATGTTTTCCATAGAAATAAAACTGGGAGGATGAATTAGATATGTGCCTATGGAGTGTTATGTTGTCGACACTTGCCTAAGGGAACATTTTAGGAGATAGCTATTCGACTGGCAATGCTATACGAGGTAGAATGTCAGCAGCTAGGAAGCAACATGAGTAGAGTTTGTGTTGTAGAGGTATGGATTTTGAGATGGCTGTGTGGGAAGACTGGGAAGGATAGAATCAAGGTTTAAAGAATCATTCAAAACTTGTATGTATTGCCCAATATAGACCGTTTTCATTGATGAATGATACAGTCAACATCAGCCTGTATCACTTGATACACCCCGGTTATAGTGGTGACTGGTATGGTCCAAGGAAATCAATTTTCAAACCTTGGATAGAATGAAGAATGAGATCATTTGGAGCACCACATGAATAATCCTAAAAGAGATAAATTGATGAAGAGCATACTGAACTCTTTCAAAAAATTAAAAAAATAAAATAAAATAAAATAAAAATGGAGAGCATACTGAGATGGCTCAATCATGTACAATCGCTTTGCTAAGGAGGGGAACACTAAATGAAGATTCAAGGACCTGAAAAGAGGATGAGAAGTAGACCTAAGGGCCTGTTTGGACACACCTCCTCAAAGTAAGGTTTCGAGCCTGCTTTTTTCAGTCAACTTGGCAAAAACCATCAAGTTAGCATTTTTGTGCCTATTTTGCCGAGTGGGAAGATGAGACCAGGGTTTGCAAAGTGCATCCAAACGCACAAGATCAACTGCCATTGGATCAAAACTGCATATAGGCTGCAAACACCCCTTTCGGAGGGTGCATCTAAACGCCCATTTGGGTTGGGCTGGTAAACAGATACAAAGACTTGTTCACTTATTGAGGACTTAGGATTGATTGGCAAAAAAAAGATTGAGAAAGCAAGCCCAAAATAGTGGGGACGGGGCTATGATGATTGTTCATAACAAAATGTGTATTTGCTAATCGGGATTGATGGAGGGCATCATAGTCTCTTTAGCCATTGGGTGTCAAGTGTTTCTTATAGCCATTAGGCGTTACGCATCTCATTAGTTCGGTTGGCGTCATGGTTTGTCCATGAGAGGCGATGGCATTAGGTAGCTGTATGGCCAATGAAGCTCATATAACCATCTACCCTACGAGGCGTAACATAGCCGATATCCGATATCCGCATGAAGTGTCAGATAACCATCTAGCTTGCGAGGCGTAAGATATCTGATATCCACAGAGCCATTAAGCTGTTGAGCTACAGAGTTGGATGTTTGTAACTCCATTCGCGAAGGTAAGTAGTGCATGCATGTTGTGCACCCAAGAAACAAGCCATGCTAAGTAGTAAGTAGCTTTCATTAAAATCTAAGAACAGATTGCATTCCAGGCTGTGGTCTGGCATGGCCCTTTAATTACATCCATAGGGAAAACCCTTGACAGATTCAAAGTTCAAAAACAGCAACCTGTGTGATAAAGTTAATTGCAATGCATCATGCAAACAAAGTAAAGAACCATTCCAGACTCTTCAAGCTTCCCTATTAAAGTTAGTAACTAACAGGTTGACAGAGTTTCTTAATATCAGCTCTAAATCTTTATGTTCCCTCATCTCCACATCAGACTTAATAAATGCCAGATGTGAGCTAGAGTAGATAACCAAATGGTTGATTACCCTGAAAAGAAGTAAAGAGAAGGAAAAATATAAAAGCCAAAGGGGTTTCCAAATCAAGAAATTCCAAATAATTAAGAAGAGCACCTTGGCGTAGGTGTAGTTCTGCAAATCCACAAATATCTCACCGCATGAATCCCGACAATCAACTGTATAAAACGCGATCCGCTTTGGTCTCTTCCGACATTTTTCATTGATTGATTTCTGCAATAGAAAGCAATGGTGTAAAAAATGAACAGGAGTCCCAAAAATTAAGTGGTTATAGAAAAATTCAAACAAATTACAAGTACCATGCATGACAAATGGAGCCTAACCCAAATAATAATTGAACAAATGTCTAGGTGAGTGTTCTAATTTGCCATTTCCTAGTTATATAGGTTCATAGTTGTGAATGGACTGATTTAGTATCCTACCTAATGTATCCCACTTCCAGAACAAGTACTATTTAGACACTCCATGAATGTACATATTTTCAGGCTCGTCTGACTCTTAAAGTAACATATCATCAAGGTTCTCCCAATTGTCAGCCCCCATGCAACCATGCTTTCCAAAGGCTCAAAACACTCCCTGACCTTCTTTTTACCACGCATAAATTAATAACCAATACAGGATGGGAAAGACATGGGTATTTCCATTCCTATGACAGGAGTGTCATTTCTTACTATTCTTTGTTTTTCCGTTTATCGATTGGCTTACTGGAATTTGTAAAAAAATTTAACAGTTAAAAAAACACACGCCCATACACATGGCTGGGCCAATTTTAAACCCGAGACTTGGTTTACGGCCCATTCTTTGGGGGAGGTTGTATTTTTATTTTTTATTTTTTTTGTGGAATTTATGTCCAGTTGCAGTGTTTGGGGAATTTGGCAAGAATGAAATGAGAGGGTTATTAAACATGACGTTGAAGAAGCTGCCAAGGCACAGCATCATGGGCTTTTATTCATAAAGAATTTAGCAGTGTTGAAGGCAATGAACTTCAAATGAATTAGGAGGTGTTTACAAGTAGTAGGGGGCAAAAAAGAATCTACTTGCCAATGGTGGAAGCCTTCTCCATCTATTGGAGATGAAAACAAGAACTTAGCTTCTTGTATCCCTCTTTTGAAGTTAGTACTTGTAGTTCTCTTTTGTTGTATGTCTTTTCTAATAAAGCAGTAATCACTGATTAAAAAGAAAAAGGAAAAAAAAAAAAAGTCGAGAGGCATGACTATGATCTCTATCAACGGCTATTGTCTATTATAAAAGAAAGAGGATGTACTTTAGTTGCAAGAGAGCAACATGCAACAACTACAGCATCGAACTTGTCAAAGAACTCTCCATCAAAGCTTGACAAATGACCTAAAAGAATAGAAAGATTGGAATTTGTTAGACTATATCACTTAAGATTTAATATTTCCATTTTTGCACTAACAAAAAATCAGTCGTACAACAGATACACGGCATAGAATTCCTGTTAATAAAGCATTTCAACATTCAATTCAAATAAATAGTAGCATCAATAACCCTGAAACATCCAGCATTCCAAGACAGCATAACATATTCAAAATGCTTACAGTTGCTACCAATAAATTTTCAAAAATGTATAGTAAGCTAGAATGTTTCCAGAATGAAAACAAAATATCATGTAATGTGCAACACTTGCCTTTTTCTACTGACACACGGACCATTGGATTGAAATCCCTCAAAGATTCACAACAGACCTCAGCAAGAGATCTCCCATCATAAATATTCTCATCAGGAGGAACTAAGAAGTTTGCCAATAGGGCATCTTCTGTGACCATACGATCATCCATCAAGGTCAAGCTTCCAACTCCTGCTAAAACAATATTCTTGCAAAACTACAACAACAATAAAACGTTATAGTCGGTATGTGCCATGTGTTAATAGATGAATTAGTCCAGAGTTAATCATATCTTACATTCTTACTGAAATCAAAATGGCACATATATATTGGTAAGAATCATTTTCTAGCATATGTCTAGTTGCTATGTTTCTTGCAACAATTTTCTTGAACACATAATAAAGTCATCTAACTGCTTCACATTATTTCAACTAGGAGTATCTGATGTGACAAACGAGGCAAAGAGGGGATACAAAGAGAAAAGGGGACGATATCTGTAGGTGAGAGAGAAACAAGGAGAGAGATGCAGAGGGAAAAGGTGGGGTTACACGCAGGGGAGCGTTTCACAGAGTGAGGGAGAAGGGAACAATGGGTGACCCATCCTAACTGTTTCCTTTGTTATGGCTCACTCGAGTCCTCAGTCCACCAAATTTGTGGGCTGATGTCCCAACATGAGCCAACCCAACAGTTGTACAGAGTGGATGCCACAATCATCAATGTGAGCCCCCCAGAGATTTTGTCTCGCAATCTCCCTAATTAGAGGCTCAGTGCATGTAATTAAGGAAAAGGAGAGGTCAGAGTGGGCTAAATGAATTAAAAGAAGTGAAAGGAAGCGAGGTGCAATCCATGCCATCCCCTGTGCCGTAAAAACTCAATCGTTCCCTACCAAGCACCTACATTTTTATGAGGAATGTACGTCTCTTAACCAATGTTGTAAAGAGTAACTGTGCTGGGAGAAATGTCAAAAGCTGTTAGCACTATATACGGTGGAGAAAGTACAAACTTGCCTCGAGAATGAATGTAACATCATACTTCAACACATGAAATTACAATAGCTAATATTCTGAAGAAAACTACCCATAGCTGTGAAAACTTACTTTACAGCCAAATGGAATTCAGTTATCAAGTGTATATTTGTGCTAGTGACGATGAGACGGCTTTGAAGTAAAGAAAGCTAGTCAACAAACTGTACAAAAAATAACCAAATAACCAACCATTTTAAGAAGTCACAGATTTGAATTGTAGAATATAATGTGAACATTGTGCATGTATAACATTTTTCCCTCCCTTAAACATGACAGATAGCACATTATAACTTATAAGGGCATGTTTGGAGGTGGATCTATGTGCATCACCAATTCAATAATGGGACCAGAATGGCTCAGAGCAATTACCATCTCACTTGGAATTTGGGGCAAAAAGGCAGGAAAACTGAAGGAGAGCAGTGCAGCTTCCGTTTTCCGATACACACCAAAAACCCGACAGATTGGTTTAGACAGCAAGCTGAAATCAATGAACCCAATAGCATGGTGTCCAAAAAAAGTTATGTAATGGACGTAACAGTGGGTACTGGTACGCACTCCAAGGCCATTATGGCGTTATAGTTTGTTTTAAAACGGGGGGTGGGGGGTTGTTAAAGCCCATATTGTACTGGTAACAATAGTGACCATTATGGCTACTGTTACAGTTATTGAATACCTTGCCCAAGACTACTTTCCCTATCTAGTGCATGGTATTCCTAACATCACTCTTAGATGTGGGCATTGAGTCAAGTCGGACCGGATTAGGTCCAACTCGACTTTATCCGGTTTTTGCAAGTACCTGACCCGAACTCGATCCGATTCGGGACCGAGCCCAGCAGGGCTGACTCGATCCAAACCGATTCCTTGCCGGCCTAACCCAAACCGAGTCCGACTCAATCAGGGAAACCGAGTCGAATCGAGTTGAGTCTATCCGGTCGATTCGAACTGGGTTGAGTCAAGCCGAGCCGGAGACTCTCGTGCTAGAAAGGAAACAGGAGGAAAATCGGGATAGAGAGGGAGAGAAAGAGGGAGAGAAATGAGGGAAGGAGAGGAAGTCGGCTCGAGCTGCAGATAGGGTTAGGGTTCGGGTAGAAGAAGGGTAAAGGTTTTTCTTTAAAAGAGTAAATCTGACTTTATACTACCCGATTCCAATCCGGATCAGATCGGATCCGACCAGATCGAGTTGCTACATGACCCGAACTCGACTCAGTTTGGCGTCGGATCCGTGTGGGTCTACTCGATCCAACCTGACCCTGGCTTTCAGGTCGGATCGGATCCAACCGATTCAGTCGAAACCTGCCCACCTCTAATCAGTCTAGAGAACCTAAATTAGAAAATTTTACTCCACATATGCATAAAGACCAGATATTATAACGAAGCGGGTCTGGTGACCGTAACAAAATATAACAGAAATTACATAGAGTGTGGCAATCATACCGAGGGAGGTAGAATGAATGCTATGAAATATAGAATCAAGAACTAAGATGGATTACAAAAAGAAGCAGCACTTCCCGTCAAACTCTTCTATATTCATGATCGAGTAGTTGGTGCATTCAAATAGTTAGTGATAGATTCTGACTTCTTTTTTTACTGTTTATCGCAGAGTTATAGACATTGGGTATTTCCTCATACTCGGCGGATTCATCTGGCACTACATGCACTAGACTTCAATGTTCAGAAAAACCACTTGGTGGGTAGCACACAACAGTTGTGCTAAGGAATAACGTAGAGCTTGACCATGTTTGCATCCAAACCATGTCATATTTGTTTATCTGTTTGTTCCCTGCTGCTTTGTGCAGCCAACTACTCAAGAATGACCTTTCCTTTGTGTCAAGATTCGCGCGTAGCAGCTTGCCTCGCAGCTGCCCTACTATGACCCTATTTGCTTGCTTGCCATTCAAACCGTACATATAATAGTTGGGCTAGGGGTCAACACAGGTGGAACCGTGTTAGCATGTAAGTGGTGCTTAATGTCAGCCTCTGCCATGGCCAGTTCCAACAGCGAAGGTAGAAGAGGAACATTGTTGTCTGGTTTGCAGCCTTTCGTGGAACTTTTGGCAAACTACCATTCAAAACCCAACCTCAAAATGCTGGGAAGAAGTCTTGTACTATGATGGTGATGGTTAAAGAAGGATTAGCTTTGCCATCCAGGTGTGTGGGTGAGAAAGAGAGAGAGAAAGATGTCTTTGACTAAGCGTGGTAGTACCTCAACAACAGTGCCTTTCATTCCACTGACCAAGATATGGGATTTGCTCAGCCTAAAATGAAACAAGAGACACACAATCAGTACACACATGACCTGAAAATTTTATCAAAGTAACTGAATCAATGAATATGACATGCCCCTTTTTTTTGGGTAAGGAAGCTAGGTTTGAACCTGAGACCTCAATGTTGAATAGCATGCTGTCAACCACTGAGATATGGGCTCGAACCCCTATTCTAGTTACACTGGTTTGTTGCATTTTTAGTATTTCTTTCTGTTTTCTGTTTTTGTTTTGCTGTTTTTCTTTTGGCTTTTGCGTTTAATAAAGATCATCCTTCAAAAAACAAATAGACATATCATGTATCACATGTGTTGACCACTTGCACATGAGAGGCGTTAAGATAATCTACCTCTAATTTGCTCCTACACATAGGAGTATATTAGAGATGGATTATCTTAACAGGCAATACCTCTATTTTGTAAACAGTAAAAGCCCGCCTACAAACAAGCTATAAAATAATCTACAGTGCAAAGAACGGCGCTATAAGCTCATTATCCTAAGTAACCGGAGACCCAAGGCACCTTTCACATGTGAAACTGCATCACTGGTGAGGAGAGAAGATAAGATATTTTGACAACTACAAATGCTATTCATCTTATGATAGTGTGAAAATGCCGGCTAGAGCCACCCATACCTTCTTTGTGCATCGACACCCCATACACGGATTTGCCGATCATACAGCGCCGTTTCTTGTGCAGTCAGCTCCTCCCCATCCATGTCTATTTGCAATCTATTATGAAAGAAGTGCTGATATGAGTAAAAGTGTAAAAGTAAAAGAAAATTCAATGAAAGACGCCCGTTTCATCAACGCATTAGAATATAATACTCTCATTCTTTTTTATACATCAAACAGATCAAAAGAGCAATGCTATCAAAAGCATATGATTCATTATATGAATTTTACGATTCATATTGTATCGTATGGGTGCACAATTTGAATCCTACACCCAAATCATAAATCATAAATAACCGTATGATTATCGTACGATAATTGTATCGAATCGTGAGATAACTGTAGACTGCATAAATGGGCTCAAAAAATACTTAAAAATCAATTTATTTATTTTTATTCAATTATTTCCTTTTCTTTGTACGCTTTTGTTCATAAAATATGAAAAAGGCTCTCCCCTATTAAAAATGTCCTCTTTTTTTTCTTTAGAGAGAGAGAGAGAGAGAGAGAGAGGAGATTTGGGGGTTTTAATATTCAAATACCGAAAACAAAGAAGTCAAGATATCTTTTGACTCACAATAGAATCGAATGCCATCTTTTCTAACATGATTCTACACTCAAGAAAGGTACAAAACAATTTTTTTAAGGACTCTTGCATGTTTTTTAAGGTACATTTTTTGAAAGACAAGAAAAGAAAACAAAGGAAAAAGACAAGAATCCTTTACTATCATGATATGTATGCCATAAACATTCTCTCAATTGATAATATGATGGTATGTATTACTTTTTTGGTACATGTTGATGGTAAATGGATGATTGATGAGTTTTTAATCTTTTACAATTTACTTATATCTTTTCATGTCTTTTATATATATTTTTTTTGTAAATCAGAAAAAATCTTATGATTTGCAATTTGATACAATTCAACCCCTATTATGATTTGCAATACGATAACGATTTTGACAACATTGCATAAGAGAACTTGAAGTGAGAGACAGTGAATGCTTGAGCGTGTGTGCATGCACAAATACTGCTAATAACCCCATAAGAAATTAGTCCATAACACATGACGTGCCATCCAGGATCCTACTATAGAGAAATGCAAAGGCTACTCACATGAGTGTGATCTCAAATCCTGCTCTCACAAGGCATGCCAATGTGCTGCATGCGTGAGAGATTAATGCCACTCAGTTGGGTGGGCCCATGAAGTTACATAACAGCGATAGCAACCATTACGAAATGGTAACAGTGGTAACCATTATGCATTACGTGCCGTTACAGAAAAATTGACTCATGATGGCCCCGCGACAGCCTGTAACAGCCCATAACAGTCCCATAAGAGTCTTTGATATGTTTCTGTATAACAAGGGTGTGATACGTGCATCAATACTGATATTTAACTCACTAGTTATGGGTCAATGGGGCAATGTACGGTGATGCATCTGATGGACAGGTCGTATACCACCTAAGCTTACAGTACTACCAGTACCACTGGAGCACACCTCCATTTGAGTATTTATAAAAAAAAAATTTTAAAAAAAAAAAAAAAAAAGTTTTGTTTTCAGTTCATTGCTACTTATTGTGGACTCTCGCAGAGATTGGACACACAACACGTCAGTCCAGTTATCGAGACTGTCCGTATGGTGGGAACTATGGCGAATGGGCCATGGCAAAAATAATTAAAATTTAAATTATTAAAAATAAATTTATTTATTTTTTAAAAGCAATGTCATGATCTAAACTTTCTCGCCGTTGACCTGCACATGCAACTGTACATTTTGCAGTGCACGAAATAGAACAGCCTCGTAAATAAAAGAAACAAATTCAAAGAAGGAAACAAAAAAGAAAATAAACGAATGTTGAATGTTCAGCAATTAAAATTTAAAATTTTAAAAATTTATATATATATATATATATATATATATATATATAATATATATATATATATAGATAAGATCCTTAAACGTTGGGATGAGATTCTAGAAACAGAAAGCCCGATTTCTGAGATGTGTAGTGTAGGAGAGAGAGAGAGAGAGAGAGAGAGAGAGAGAGAGAGAGAGTTAAAAGGGTCGAACGAGGATACCGAAGTTTCGTTGTGGTCGCTCTGTTTCTTCCTGGTTTGCGAATCGCGGATGGAACTTTCTAAGAGAAAAGGCTTGTGGCACGTTTGGGCGCACACCCTCGATACGTTCGTTTCAGGGCTAAATGCCGTTTTGAACCAAACCCTCTAATTGCTTTCTGAGAGAAGCCCTTTTTGCGGAGAGAAGGTTTTAAGTCAACCGGTTGGACCATAATTTACGGTCCACCTCGATAATAGCTTCCAACATATCATGTCTGTGCAACATCCAAACCCTCCAATAGGTTGTCCACACCATAGGATCATGGTATGAAAAATCAGCCCCACAAACTCACCAGATGGGCCATACATTAAAAGAATGTTCGGTCCTTGATAAATTACAAATACAGTTGTGGATCACTGAGTGAGTGGATTGGGCTGATTTTTTAACAAGGTACTCACCAATGATTGGGCCAACCTATTGGACGGGGTTAGATGTTGTAGAAGCATGAAAATTTGGAAGTTATTTGATGAGTGGACCGTAAATTATGGTTCAACCCGTTGGACGTGAAATCTTATCCTTTGTAGGAGTTGCGTCCAAACATGCCCTTGATAATGGACTGCTAGCGGGACTTTCGGGCCCGGCTTCAGTGGATCCCTGTATCCACCGAGGTGGTGGATCCCTGACTGCGGGGCCCACGATGATATATGTGCCTTGCATCCACGCCGTCCATCCGTTTTGTTAGCTCATTTTAGAGCACGATCCCAAAAACGAGGTAGATCCAAATCTCACAGATAGACCACACCACAGGAAACAGCAGTGATTGACCATTAAACACTTCTTCCGGCCACCAGAATGTTTATTTTCCATCCAAACTGTTTGTATAGTCAGTTAGTCACAAAGACCTTGATGAAAGGATCACACAAATATCGGCTTGATTTATTACTTTGTGGCTCACAAGAAATTTTTATTGGTCAATCACTGATGTTTTCTGCGGTGTGGTCCAGCTGAGATTTGGGTTTCCTTCATTTTCTGGATCATACCTGAAATGAGCTGTCAAAAAGGATGGACGGCGTGGATGTAAGGTACATACATCACGGTGGGCCCAACAGTCAGGATCCACCCAAGCCCGCCCCTTGTTCACAAAGCGATACGGGGGACCAACATGCATCAGATAAAGATTCAACCCGTCGATCTAGTGGGCCGCCACATTTTGACGGTGGATCTAAAAATCAGTGCAATACAAGACTTAACGTGGGCTGCGCTAAAAGGAACGGTGTAAAATATATCTGTAAAATCCTAAACCAAACGTGATGTGGCCCGTACGAGCCTTGTAATGTTCTGATTTTTGGAGAATCCATTTACCATGGTCCGATGCATCAGATGAGCGGATTGGATGGCATATACACACCACTTTGTGTTGGCCCCCACAGACAATTTCGACAATTTTAGCCCACCTGAGCGTTGAATCCGCCTGATCTTTGGGCCCTGGTCCAAAATCTGGCTGACTCACCTGATGGACAGGATGGATTTCATCCAAGTGAAGTTATTCCGTCCACATCAGCAAATTTCACACCCCTGCCAGGCATTTACCGGGCTTTTATTTATACTCGGCATATGACACCTGATACTCCGGCACTCAAAATTGCGCACGTTGCGTACATTAACTTAGATCAGAGGACTTAAATTATGGAACCTACTGTTTTAAAATTACTCATAAGCCCAGGCTAGAGCCCGACCGAGGTTGGCTCTGCACCTGACAGGCTAAAAAGCACCCAGCCCTAGCCCAGCTCGTAAAGGCTCATAAGTTAAATAAAAAGTAAAATGATGTGTATCAACTGAATTCAAATAAAACTATGTGGATGGAAAGGCTCCCATGCAGTTAGCTCAAAAAATTATTATTCTTTAGAGAGTCATTTTTCACTCCGGTTGGGTATGACGCATGATACGCAAGTGCTTATAAATTGTATAAAAGAGAGTTATTAATTCAAATAAAATAATAAACTACGGGGCCTACTGTCTATATGTTATGTTCGGAAAATCAGATTTTGATCGACAAATTCTAACCATTGATTTGTGATTACTTATTCGTTGAAATAGGATAGATAAATCTTTCCATTTTAACCGTCCAATAAATGTCCACCCATCATATAGTGAGCTAATCTAATCAGTCCAATAAATGACCGTAATTTGAATTACTTGTATGCAAAATATATAATTTCTAAATAATTTAGAAGTGCCTATGCACACATAGCCACAGCATTCTGCCAGAGTACTAATACTTATCAAACACAACATATTACATTCAGTGCGGCCCATGTCATTGGCCCAGTTCCAACCCAGCCCAGAAACTAGGCCTACGTTTTCAGACCGAGTCTAGCCCTTGGGCTAAGTTTAGGAGCCCAATCAGCACGACTAGGCAACTTGGTCCATTGCCAACTTTACTGTAGGCTATGTATGTTGTGGCGGATGTGGAGTGTGATTTGATTGGGTCACGTGCTACTGTCAGAGATGGGTTGGTTAACTTTATGCCTGGCATAACAACTTTGGGACATGAATTGGGTACTACTGCATTTCCTAACTATTGGATTTTGCCGTATCATTTTAAGGTGCAAGCTCAAAAATGAGTCAAATCCAAGGCTCAAGTGGACCACATTGTAAATAGCGGCGGTGGTAATGACAGCCATTGTTGAAACCTTCTTAGGGCCCACCATGATAGTTAATTGCCGACATGGATTCCTTGCAAAAGCCTTTCGCAAGAAGTTAGTTGGGCCCACTGCGATGTTTTTAGGAAATCTATCACATTCATCAATTTTGGAAGATCATGTTAGAAGAAAGGCCTAAAAATTATCAAAATCCAAAACTCAAGTAGGCCGTACATCATCTGCTGAATCCTCCTTGGGCTCATCATGATGTTTATATAGCATCCACACCATTCATAAGGTCATTCCTACTAGGATAAACTGAAAACACAAAAACTAGCGTGATTCAAAACTTATGTTGCCCCACGCGTGTTTCGGCAGTAGAAGTTCAATCCTTTGTCATACAGGCCATGTGAGTTTTGGATTTGGGTCAGTTTTAGGCCCACGTCCTAACATGATCTAGAAAAACAAATGGAAGAGGTGAATTTCTCATAAACATCACAGAGGGCCCTACCTAATTTCCAATCCCAAAAGTTCTTGGGAAAGGCTTTGGCAGAAAATTGGCGTCCATTAGTTGCCATCCAACCTACCAATAATATCACATAAACATGGACTAAGGGAAAACACAAATGTCAACTTGATCCAAAACAATATATATTTAATCCCCACTATATATATTTAATCCCCACTGTATGGTCCACTTAAGCCTTGGAACTGCCTCATTTTTTTTATCTTAAAATGAATGGACGGAGTGGATAAAATCCATAAATTAAGGTGGCCCCTCAGATCCTCCGTCCATTTAGCCAGGGACGTGCAGGGCAGTACCCAGTAGGCGTCCATAAGGGCCCGTCTCTAACAGATGCACAGACCCAATCAAATTCCACCACGTAATGTCACCACGGAGATTGGTGGGGATGGGTGATAAAAATCCGGTTCACCATCCACACGTGCCATGTGCATGGCGGGATGGGATAATCTCTAGTAAAACGGAAAACACAACACTAGTATAGAAGACAAGCAGCAAACGTCTTACCCACGCATCTTAGGAATCAGACCCGCACCTATCGTGACCACGTGATCATTCGGTGGTCCCTGCGCTTCCATCATGACCAACAATTCCTTAATACCTAACAACACAAACAAGAGTAATTATACTATCCGTAATGATTTATGCAGTATGCAGTGTCATGAGTTTCATGTCTGTCGTTGTGCAAGTAGCAACATGCTTCTGTGATCCACACCGTTCATCAGATATGTACTCGCAGCGTCCTGCAGAAACGAGCGTACCTATAACTTCTGTGGAGTGAATGACTTTGCGTGCATGAGATCTATACCGTATATCATGTATACGACCTGACCGTTTGGCCTTCACACCTGCTTTACCATAGGAAACAGTGTAAATCGTGCCTAAAACCACTAATTTACTAGGTGTGGACCACCTAAGTCTTGTATCATCCTGATTTTTGAAAGTCTCTGCTCACTTCTTCATCATGGTGATTCACGTCAGATGAATGGATTGGATGTAATGTATAAAACGCTTGGGCCCCACACGGTGTGACGTACCTGAGTGTTTGACCGGTCTGATCCTTGGGTTCAAGGGCTGAGCACGAGGGAACGCACCTGATGAACGGGGTGGATCTCACGCAAGTTGTCCACCATGTGCCACCCGGTTACTTGCAGCGCGGTTCTATGGTTAGGCTGCCATGTGCATGGGCCATAGAAAAAGGAGAAGTAATCTCACAACTGCAATGGCCAGATCGCCTTGATTTTCAAACTAGGGAACATACACGTGGCCCATTAAATCAACGGCCTTGGTCAACACAAACGGGTGCCACTTGTACACCGGAGATGTTTTGCTGTATACTTCTCAAGTGGACCACAAGCCAGGAACAATGGGAATTTAAGGCCCATCATCAAAAAATTAAAAAATTAAAATTTAAAAAAAAAAAACTTGGGGCCATTGAAATTTTTAATCAAGCGGATATTTGTGTTTTACCTTTATTCAGCCAACTTATGAACGGAATGGATGGCAAATAAACATGGCGGTGGACCCTAGGAAGGTTTCAACAGTAGCCGTCATTATCCCTACTGTTTCTTCTGGTGTGGTCCACTTGAGCTATGGAACTACTATATGTTTGGGCTCATGCCATAAACCGAGCTAGCAAAACGGATGGACGGCATGGATATAACACATCCATCACGGTCAGCCCCACAAAGCTTAAGGCTGGAGGAATCCCCTGCAGCGACCGCGTCCCTTGCGACTCACCGGGCATCTCATGTGATTGACGGATCAAATTCCTCGTTGGTTTCATCGATAGCACCCGAAAGTCCAGCAACAAAGGAAAAGAAAAGAAAAGTCGAAAAGAGGCAACTAGAACGGGCGTCGCGGTCACTGGTCATGACTCCTTTTATAGATTCGCCACCGAGAAAATACCAAACGCTGCCCGCTAACATCCACGTACACATGGCACACGTACGCGAAATCCGGACCAATCAATCATCCATCGTGCACGAAGGAGAATAGGCCCTGACACCATACAATGGTTCCGGCCATCGAATGGGCGTTTCTTTCCACATTGAATGTTGACCACCGGTCAGACTTCTTCCTGGCTGTCATTTGTAACCGTCGAATAGTCTTCCGCTCAGTGGACAGGATCACCCCAACAATGTTATTTTCCGTGTAAGCTCCATTAATGGTGGGGCCCATTGGATTAATGGTCCAGATGGGACACACCTGTGCTGCATGTATGGATTCTTGATGCTTGATTGTTTTGATCATGGTCATGCCGTTGGATCCCTCCTACTATCCACAATCTTCTTTTTTGAGGTTGGCTAAGCCCACGCGCGTGTGCAATAAAGCTCCTGTATACGCCACACGTGCCAGCACAATATAGATCTAAGATCCAATTCTCCCGTGAGAAAGGCACCACTATATTGACAACATAGCCCAAGAATCAGATTGATCCACTGGTCAGGTGGGCCACAGTCAGCAAAAAAAATATAAGGCTCTAAAAACTTGGCTGAAGTTATAAGATTTATTAGGGTCCGCACGATGAGTGGACCAGATTTATTCTTGGGAAAACATGTAGAAGGTCGGACCCACCTGATGGATGAATTGTATCCCGCACCTATTTGCTATGCTGGCACATGTATGGCTGTATATGACTAATGCGCGCGTGTGGGCTTATTAAATCGTCGGCTTTTATTCTTGATTTCTTTCCAACGCGGAGAGGGGACGTGGTTTCCTGTAAAATTCCCGACGAAAACACCGTGCGCCCGTAGTGCATCTCTGCCTTACACGTGGCAGTTGATCAGTAGCCAGCCATTGATTTTGGATACCATTTCGTGTGCAGCCCATGTACTGAAAACTAGATTAATTTGGCAGGTTTCACCATCCAGATCAGTACGACAGTACCCCAAAGGTGACGCTTATTTTAAAAAAAAAAAGAGAGAGAGAGAGAGAGAGAAACGGTCCACAGCCAATTAAATAATAATAATAATAATAATCCCGTGGATGGTTCTGAGAGGTCAAATCACTGTATTTTTTGGCCTATACTAAATCTAAAGCGTGTCCAACAAGTTCAACTTAAGAAATGCATGGAACTTTGCTGAAGCGACCTGCACCATGCATTTCTCATTTCTCGATTCCCGATTCCGCATAAGCATGGCGTCGAGAGAAGGTAACCATGCGGGGCACCGTTTAATTAAACACAAGAGGGGCAGCTCACACGTCCAAAAAGCATGTATGCCCATGTATAAATTTTGTCAGGGTCCCACCGTCGAGTTGGGTGACATAAACGGACGCGTATTGGGTACCACCCCGCCAGGGCGTAGCCGGAAGGTCCTGTCAGGGGCTCTGTGGGCCCACCGTGATGATAATATATTTTATCCTATGAGCTAAAAAAGGAGTTCGATAGAAGGCTCAAGTGAACCACATCACCGGAGGCAGTGAATATTGAATTCTACTGTTGAAAACTCACCGGAGCCTACTGTAATGGAGCCCACCGTAATGTTTAATTTCCAACCAGCCTATTCATAAGGTCATATATACATAATCCATAGCTCAAGTGGTAGACTAAGTGAAAGATACCTCGTTTCACCACTGAGCTCTTAGCATCGATTCCTTAGTGGGGGTGGTTAACAGGGAAGTGTGAACTCACAGTAGATGTACTAACAAGCTAACAACAATATATATATATATATATGAACGAAAAAAATAAATATAGCTTGATCCAAGACTTTTATAGTCTTGATAGGTTTTTAATGGTAGGCTTTCAATTTCCGCTACTTTTTGTGTAGTGTGGTCCACTTAAACTTCCGGTCAGCCTCTTTTTAGGCTCAATGCTAAAATGATGAGTCAAAAATAGAAAGACGGCATGGATACAACATATACATTACAGAGCCCCTTATAATACCGTGAACCAGTGAGGGTGGTGCCTAATCGGATATAAACATATGCTGGGCCCCACATGTAGGGCTTATTGGCTGCCTAAACGCTGGACCGAAGGGCATGTAAGGCACTCGTCAAACGTTCAGAGACCCATAAAAAATTGGTACGGAAGGTACACAGGTGATGGACATGGCCCAAATATTTGACTGACCCTCGAGTACAACAGCGACCGTTGACTAGGATATTTCGTCAGAACCGGTGCATTGAAACTGGGGCCAGGCGGAAGAAAACAGCCAAGTCAAGAGATGGACGTGAATTTCCGGTGTCCCCTCCAGCAGGGAGTCCCTTTCGGCAGAAGCCATGGGGCCACAGTAATGGGCGCGTGACATTCACACAGTCCATCAAGTTTTCTAGTTTTGAGGACCCAAGCAGATTATGTGTCTTATCCATACCGTTCATTCATTTTTTTTCATCTCATTTTTGGCACGTTCGAAAATTGAAGCATGTCCAAAGCTAAAGTAACACACACCACAGGAAATAGTGGAGATAATGATTTCACCGTTGAAACCCTTCTAGGGCCTACAGTAACATTTATTTGTCGTACATCCAACCAGTTAATTAGGTCACGTAGACATGGATGAAGGAAAAAACACAAATATTAAAGAACTTTTCAACCGTAGGCATTTAATTTCCACAATTTCCAATGATGTGGCCCACTTGAGCTTTCGGTGTCCTTCAATTTTGGGCTCCGTTTCTAAAATGAGCGGGAAAATCGGATGATATGCATAGATATGACACATACATCACGGTGGGCCCCATAGAGTTTACTTAATAAGCAAGTAATTAGCGTACGTCCAAAACTCAAATGACCCAAATCCCACTAAACTGTAGAATAGAAATGCCAGCCGTAGACGCCTTCGTGGCAGTATGAAGGATTGGGATCAAGCTGACATTTTGGTTTTTCTTTTCCCCACATTCTTCCGGTTGATGATAACCTAACCAACGGTTGAGATGGCTTGCAAAAGTCACAGAGCGGTGTGCATTTCCATTCCCACTATTTTGTCACACGGACATTAGAAACTAAGGGACGGAGTGAATGTCACACGGACATTACGGTGGGCCCCACAGAGTTTCTGCCTACAGGGGCTGCCTGTCGGCGAAACTGATGTACGGAACTGATGTACGGAATGGATGTCATACGGACGGCCACACAGAGCTTCCACCTACATGGGCTCCATGAGCCGGGTTTTACGGGAAAGTCGCGTTCGCGAATGGAATGTAGGGCCCACTTGCGCGAAACACAGACACGACGCTCGAGTACAGCGTGCACGGTCTACGGGCCAAGCGAATGAGAATTTGAGTGTTTTTTGGGGCCACGGTTCGGTGGCCCATCTGCTAGAGACGTACGGATTAATCAGACATGGCCCATCCATGGCACGGCCCTGATCATCGCCTGTATTAGATGATCGTAGACATCAAAATAGTAGGAACTTTAGGGGACGGCTTGTCGACCGTCGGACGAACCATATCAACGGTCAGGATCGCTGAAATAATCCCTCAATCGACAGTCCCCGATTTCAGGGAGAAGGAGAAGAAAATTAGAAAAATGGAAAATATAAACAAAATACCTCTTCTTCTTCGAAGAATTCACCCAAGCCAAGCGACCGAGCGTGGGAGCTTCACAAGCGTGCGAGCCTCCGAGCGTGCGTGGGCGTGAGAGAGAGGAGACGAGAGAAGACACCGATGAAAGAGATTTTAGAGGGAAAGAAAGGCGAAGGGAATAGCTTTGGAAAGCCCACACGCGTGTACAAGTCTGCTAATGCACACGCCACCCCATATGCCAGCGTCGCATACACGTGCAATATCAAAGCCATCCATTAGAAGGGTCAAACCATGTAGCTTACCCTCCCAAGAATCATGTAGGCCACTAGTCAGGTGGACCACAATTAACAGAGAAAATGTACGGTTGTGAATAAAATAGTGGGAGTTTTCCAACCCGTCCATTTATTTCTAATATCATGGCACACTTATCGAGTGGGCCACCTTTACCTTTCAGCATTATTACCTAATAGGTGAGGCCCACATGATGGATGGATTAGATATTTCACCTGTATGACACGTGGCATATGTAGTCGCTTGTGCACTAGCTGACTTGTACACTCGTCTGGGCTCAGCAAAGCATGGGAGGGAGATTCGAATGGGCCGGTGATAGAGGGCTTTCCCTTCTAATAAGCGGAGAGGGTAACCACTCGTGTGAGTGGAACGACTTTGATTGCATGAGATCCACCCCGTCCATCTGGTACAAAACCCTTCTAATAAGCCTTTTCTCGCAAAATAAGACTGATTCAACACTCATATGGGCCACCTCCTAGAGAATACACCTAAAACCTTTAAATTCGGGTGTTATAGCCCACCTGAGTTTTAGAATAGCGTGATTTTTTTTCAATGATTCCATCCTAATGATTCAAGTTATATGGATGGATTGGATGAAATACAGAGACCACAGCGGTCCTTATACAAAACTAATGGTTAGCGTTTCATTATGGCCGTTTCCTATGGTGTGGACTACATGAAGTTTTAACCATGATGATTTCTATTTTCCAGAGTGAAATGGGAGCATATTCCCTGATGAACGGGTTGGATCTTATGAAAGTTCCACCCACGTGGCGATAAACACGCTGTTCTTTTTAAGTAGATGATAGGGGCAGCAAGGCGAACCGTAATCGGGTAGAACTCTCTCTAGAACACACGCGGCTGGGTGATGTGCAAATCGGGCTCGCCGATACGCAGAACCTCGGCATAGATGGTTAATGTGTCAAAAATCACACCTATTGCACAATCCTGTCCGTCTGATACGGGACCATTAAACGACGGTGTAAGAAGTAAAAGTCAATGGCAAATATGTAAACTTTAGAAAACTTAATGGGTAAGATTTGTCACATGGGCCGTCCATCATGGTGACCACCCCAGAGTAATGTCTAAGACGGGTGTCTTTTTCTTTACTTCTTCTTTTCTTGTTCTTGTTCCCTCTACTCTTTCCCTCACCACTGGACGATCATATGTGGGCCCTAAAATGATGTGTGTGTTTTATCCAAGTCGTACATCTAATTTTGGATCATTATTTTAGAGCATGAACCTAGAATTGAGGTATATCCAAGTCTCAAGTGGACCACACCATAGGAAATCAGTGGTTATTGAACGCAAGCCCGCCATTAAAAACTTCCTGGGCCCACTGTAATATTTATTTTCTATCCATGCTGTTAATTGGGTGGTATAGAGTTCGATGGAGGGAAACTCAAATATCAGCTTGATTCAAAACTTGTGTGGCCCTCGATAAGTTTTTAATTGTAGGTGTTCAATCACTACGCTTTCCTCTGGTGTGGTCCACTTGAGATTTGAATCTGACTCGATTTTGGATCTTTGCCCTAAAATAAGCTATAAAAATAGATGGACGGTGTGGATAGAACATATATATCATGGTGGGCCCACAGATCACCGTACGGTGGCACCACTCGCAGTGTCAGTACGCAATTTACGTTCCCTTTTTCTCTCCGCTCTTTTTCCCTCGCGTCTCTTTCTCTCGTCTCTCTCCTCTATCCTGGCTGGCAATTATCCCTTTGCCATTCCTCACACCTATTCCCTACTGCTCATCTCTTAAGCTTTCCCTTCCCTGTCAGCTCTTTGCATGTGTCGATGGTGAAGAAGCCGTTGTTGGGCAAAGGCATCCCCCTCTTCCAGATTCGACAATTGATTTAGACTTCACAATTGAATTCTCCCTGGGGCTCTGCTCCACCTACGATGAGAAGATTCAGTGCATTGCCTCTGCCATTGAGAATGGAAGCGAACCTTTCCTGCCACCATCGCCACCCCGCGAATTGGTGTTAGCAGCGAAGGTGACGCTGCAAGCTACCTCCAAAGATTCTCCCAACAATCCAAGTCCCCTGAAAGCCACCACCATCTGGCAAGCCTCTCGAGAGGAGACACTCTGGCTAATGGCATTGGACTGGTGCTTAGAAATCAATGTTTACTTTAAATTCCTTTTTGGCCATATGAATGTGAGAGGGATAATATATACGGCTAATCATGATTATCATATGTTCTTAGTTAACCCGTTATGGTACCTTAATTAATCGATAATTCCACATTAAATGCATGTGAGTATGGGTTAAGTGAATTATTAATTTATTGGAAATTTCGTGAAAAATGGAGCTTTGGATATATGATCCGTGATTGGGAAGAGATATGGTTTATGGATCTCAATACCGATGTATTATGACCACTACAATATTTAAAACACGTCGATATCGGATTATGAGATGTATTGTCATCTTGTGCAAGTGTATCTTATGCAGGAGGTTGGCTTGGGTCAAGGTTGAGAGTTTCACTATTGTTGGGGATAAAAACCGCATTCCGAGGGTTCGAACTAATGGCTCGGTTATCCGAGACATATAGTGGTTCTGAGCCAAAGGTCACGAATCGAGGAGACGCGTCAAATTGAGCCGACACAAGCGACGAATGGGTTATTCGGATGTGTGTCATATAAGGTTCAGTTATCTCACCTCGTAAATCCGAGCCATCTAAATTGAGTCGGTTTCGGCCGGGTCGAGTTATCCCTCGTCTCGGCCGGGTTGGTTCAGTGTTGGCCGGATTAGACGAAGGAAAGATGATTCGATATCTTTCCGAATATCTTGTAGGAGGATCTCCGATTCCCAGGATCTCGGGAATGGATAGAGACCAGAAACAAGATATCTCGATCTCCGACATATCATGAGGAGAATCCTGGCATAATAGGATCCTCTCAAACTTATAAATAGAGAGTCTCCATTCCAGTGAAAGGTACGAAAACACATCACCATCTCTAACACGCCACCACCTCTATAATTCACTGAGACTGACTTAAGCATCGGAGGTCCCTCTGGCTAGAGCCAGGGTCTTCGGCTATTTTCTTCCCTGTGTGCAGATAGCGAAGGTCTCAGGAGGGCGTGCTGAAATCTACATCAACAGTTTGGCGCCGTCTGTGGGAACCGTACGAAAAGCCATCCCCCTACATTCCATCATAATGGTGATGACGAGAAGAACAATTCAGGAAGATGAATTAAACGAGGTGGCCGTTACAGGGCCGGCGGCCCATCCGCCACCTCAGGCTGCTCAAAATCCGCCTAATAATCGCCACCGAGCTACGGCCGCAGCAAACAATATCAGCGGGCTCGGAGCGATGGGCGATTGGACCAGGAAGTCCAGGAAATCCGGTCTGACATGAACGTGATGAAGCAAATGCTCGAGCGGCTATGCCAGCAACAAGTGCAGCAGCCCTTCCAAGGGGAAACAGCACGTGCCCCAGCATCGGCAGATAATGCGGTTGATCCCCAACCCTCTGCACCACGATCGCTCCATCAACCTAGCCAACCTCATTGGTCTCCGAGCCCCATCCAGCTCAGTCGGCCAATGCCGTTTTACCTCCCACAGATCTTCGCCATGAGATAGATCGAAGGAGACGTAGTCGGCCCCCACCCGAAGGAACGGCCGAAAGCGGTGAACCATGGAAGGCCGACATTCAAGACCTTAGAAGGGAGGTGCGAGAAGAAATGAAAAAAGAAATGGCGGATATGAGAAACGGCCGACAAACATATCAGTCAAGGTCCGAGGTAAAAACGTCGCCCTTTGTGGACGAGATAATGCAGGCTCGGTTGCCCGAAAGGTTCCGATTGCCTCAAATCGCGCCCTTTACAGGTAAAACTGATCCGGTCGAACATATCGAATGTTTTAAAACATACATGGAATTGCACGATGCCTCGGATAAGGTAATGTGTCGAGCCTTTTCTATTACGTTGACAGACGTAGCAAGGCTTTGGTTTAGACAGCTGAAGCCAAAATCCATTAGCTCGTTCGCCGAGCTCAGCGATGCCTTCCTCACCAACTTTATTGGCGGAAAAGAAAATTAAAACCCCCTGTACATCTAAACAACATAGTCCAAAAACAGGGAGAACTACTGAAAGATTATATCAAGCGCTTTAACTTTGAGTCTCTTCAGGTTCGAAAGCATTCAGAGGAAACAGCGCTTAATGCACTCATGCAGGGAGTGAAAGACAAACCGTTCTTGGCGTCTTTGGACAAAAATCCGCCCGATACTCTGGCGGAATTTATGGCGCGGTCTGATAAATATGCGAACGCCGAAGAGACGCGGATGATGCGAGAAACAAAAGCTCTGGTCAGAGACTCGGTCAAAAAAGGACAGAGTCAACCGGAGAGAAGAAGCGTAGAGACGAGCGAGTTCGCGACGAGCAAAGGTCGAGCAAACGACCAGATCGACGATTCTCTGTTTACACCCCCCTGAACAAGACTCAAGAACAGGTGCTGATGGAGATTAAAGGCGAAAGCTTTGTCAACTGGCCCAATAAGCTCAGAAGCAACCCTAATCGCCGAAGCAAGGACAAATACTGCCGCTATCATCGCGACCATGGGCACAATACGAGTGACTGTTTTCATTTGAAAGAAGAGATCGAACGGCTCATAAAAGAAGGCCGACTCAAGGATCATGTGGTCAAAGCCGCGGCAAGCAAAGAATGTCCGATTGAAAATCAGCCTACGGAAGAAATCCGAACGATCATCGGTGGTCCATGCGGTGGAGGCGATTCAAACAATGCTCGAAAAAATCATTCTAGAAATCTCAGTCGGCCTGAGTCCGAGCTTATGATCATCGCTCGGCCCACCAAGGAGCCGAGAAGAGAAAAATACTGCGTTTCGTTCACAGAAGAAGACGCCCGAGGTATTCATCATCCTCATGACGACGCGCTAGTAATCACCCTGACCATCGCCAATCGAAAAGTATTCCGAATACTTGTTGACACGGGGTCATCTGCGGATGTACTATTCGCCTCAGCTTTTGATAAAATGGGCGTCGGACGATCATCACTACGTCCGGTACGGACCCCGTTGATCGGATTCTCTGGAGGGCAAGTAATGCCCGAAGGGGTCATCCCCTTGCCCCTCACAGCCGGAACTTCTCCACATCAAACGACGATAATGGCTGAATTCCTGATCGTTGATCAGCCGTCAGTGTATAATGCGATAATCGGTCGACCATCTCTGAGTCTCCTCCAAGCCGTGGTATCTACCATACCATCTCTAATGAAATTCCCGACCGAATCGGGAGTGGGAGTTGTCAAAGGGGATCAGCAAGATGCAAGGCGGTGCTATATGACAGCCGTAAAAAAGCCGGCTGATAAAATAAATGCCGAAATAGCGACAATTGAATCGCCGGATCCCCGAGGGGAGACGCATGAAAGAGGTCGGCCAGTTGAGGATCTCATCGTGATTCCTTTAGTGGAAGCAGAAGAGTCCAAGACAGTAAAGATTGGCTCATCTCTACGGTCTCCCCTAAAAGAAAAGTTGGTCGCCCTGCTCCGTCGATATGCTGATGTTTTTGCTTGGAGTCATTCGGATATGCCTGGGATCGATCCGTCTGTGATCACACACCGACTCAACATCGATCCGACCTACCGACCAATCCGACAAAAGCGACGTCCGCTCGGCCCTGAGCGCTATGCTATCATCAAAGAAGAGGTCAGCAAGCTTTTCCAAGCGAATCTCATAGAAGAAATATACTATCCAGACTGGGTCGCGAATGTCGTATTGGTGAAGAAACCTAACGGGAAGTGGCGCGTCTGTATAGACTATACCGACTTGAACAAAGCCTGCCCGAAGGACAGTTTCCCTCTTCCAAGAATAGATCAGTTAGTGGATAGCACAGCAGGGCATGAACTTCTTAGCTTTATGGATGCGTATTCAGGCTATAATCAAATTGTAATGCATCAGTCAGATAAATCGAAAACAACCTTTGTCACTGACAAAAGCCTTTATTGTTACCGAGTGATGCCGTTTGGTTTGAAAAATGCAGGCGCGACTTATCAAAGATTAGTCAATAAAATCTTTTCTCGGCTCATAGGTCGAACTATGGAAGTATACGTTGACGATATGCTCGTCAAAAGTATACATGCGACGGATCATGTAGCCGATTTGGAAGAAATGTTTCTCGTGTTACGCAAATACAAGATGAAGCTAAATCCGAATAAATGCGCATTCGGAGTAAGTTCTGGGAAGTTCCTCGGATTTCTGGTGAGTCAGCGAGGAATAGAGGCAAATCCAGAGAAAATAAAGGCTCTGCTTGACATGGAATCCCCGAAAACAATCAAGGATATTCAAAGGCTGACCGGACGACTGGCGGCGCTCAACCGTTTCATATCCCGTGCCACGGATAAGTGTCTTCCTTTCTTTCAACAGCTAAAAGGACAACAGGTCCTAGAATGGACGGAAGAATGTGAGACGGCATTCCAGCGCGCTAAAATCGCATCTCGGGTCACCACCTGTCCTATCAAAGCCTGAATCGGGAGAGCCTCTATTACTGTATCTGGCGGTCTCCGCGGCGGCTGTTAGTTCGGCCCTGATACGAGAGTCCGAAGGAAAACAATTGCCGGTCTATTACGTCAGCAAAGCATTATTGCCAGCCGAGACAAGATATCCGCATTTGGAAAAGGTTGCGTTAGCTCTGATAATCTCTTCGCGACGACTCAGGCCGTATTTCCAAGCTCATACTATCGTTGTCATGACCGACTATCCGCTGCGTCAGATCTTACAGAGGCCAGAGGTTTCCGGTCGACTCACGAAATGGGCAATCGAACTAAGCGAATTTGATGTTCATTACAAGCCTAAAGCTGCAATCAAAGGACAGGCGGTGGCTGATTTCATCGTCGAGGCGACACCACCGATAGAATCTCCGAGTGATGACATAACCGCAAACAGCGATGAGTCAATACCTGCTATATCCCATACCCCTTGGAAGCTGTATGTCGATGGCTCTTCCAACTCAAAGGCAAGCGGGGCTGGGGTGGTATTGGAGACCCCGGATCATACATACATGCAATATGCCTTACGACTTGGATTTCAAGCATCAAATAATACAGCTGAGTATGAAGCACTTTTACTCGGTCTCCGTTTAGCAGCCAGCATGGGAGTTACACATTTGAATGTCTTCAGCGATTCTCAATTGGTCGTCAACCAAGTTACCAGTGTATATCAAACGCGGAAACAGCAACTAAAAGCCTACATGGAAAAGGCCAAAGAAATGATCCGCGCGTTTCAGTTTTGTAAGGTCATTCGGATCCCTCGAACCGAGAATAGCAAAGCCGACTTATTAGCAAAGCTGGCTTCTGCTAATGAAGACGACATACCCAGGTCTGTCCCTATCGAATACGTCGCAGAACCGAGTATTAGTGAACCACTTCGCTCGATCGTCCATGTAATTGACTCGGACACGGAACCTACCTGGCTCGATCCGATCATGCAATATCTCGATAAGGGCAGGCTGCCCGAAGATCGTGTCGAGGCACGACGAATGAAGGTTCGAGCCTCCCGATACACCATACTTAACGGTACCCTATATAAGAAAGGTTATACACCCCGCTGCTTCGATGTTTAAATCCCAGTGAAGCCGATTATGTGCTACGTGAAATTCATGAAGGAATCTGCGGAAATCATTCCGGAGGGAGATCACTCGCCCACAAGGTCTTACGACAGGGATATTACTGGCCGACTATCCAACAAGACGCCCGCAGACTCACCCAAAGGTGCGAGAAATGTCAGAAGTTTGCAAATATCCCTAGGCAAGCTCCCGAGATGTTGACTCCTATGACGGGTCCCTGGCCTTTCGCACAATGGGGGATCGACATCATCGGTCCACTTCCCATCGGAAAAGGTCAAACCAAGTTCGCTGTGGTAGCTGTCGACTATTTTACAAAGTGGGCCGAGGCCGCGCCATTAGCTAAAATAACCGAGCAACGGATAACCGATTTTGTGTGGAAACACATTATCTGCCGGTTCGGAGTGCCTCGCACAATCGTCACTGACAACGGGAAGCAGTTTGATAGTAGAAGCTTCCGCGAGATGTGTGATAACCTCGGAATCAGAAACGTATATTCCTCGCCTTATCATCCTCGACGAACGGACAAGTCGAGGCGGTCAATAAAATATCAAGCAACATCTCCGAACCAAGCTTGATCGCGCCAAAGGGGCGTGGGCCGAGGAACTACCGAAAATCCTGTGGGCGTATCGAACAACAGCTCGGACCGCCACGGGCGAAACCCCGTTTTCCCTTGCTTACGGTTCGGAAGCCGTTACTCCCGTAGAGATTGGGTTACCCTCGGCTCGAGTAAGTTCGTTCGATGCGGAAGATAATGAAGAACTGTTAGCATTCGGGTTAGATCTTCTAGACGAGCAAAGAGAAGTGGCACGGATACGTACATCGGCTCGGCAACAACAGGTGACTCGGTTTTATAATGCCCGAGTTAAGGTTAGACGGTTTCGGGCGGGAGATATGGTCCTCCGGAAAGTATTTCCCAATACAAAGGAGCTCGGTTCTGGCACATTGGGACCCAACTGGGAAGGACCATATATCATCTCAAGCACCATCCGACCAGGAACATATCGATTGGAAGATCTAAACGGACGACTGTTGCCTCATCCTTGGAACGCAGAGCATCTCAAGATTTATTATCCTTAGCTCGGCATTTGCAGTCCGATACTTGACACCCAGAAGTAAAAAATTCTTTTTAGTCGAGACGCATGAATAAAACTAAGTATATTTTCTTTGGATTTATCTGCTGAGGTGTTTACATCAAAATTGTCCTTCATGAATAGATTTCTAAAAAAAAAAAAAAAAAAAAAAAAAAAAACTGAAGCCTGGTTCAATGTCCCTCGGCGGGAGTAACTTCCAGCCATCCCAAATATCAGTCTCGTCCCCAATAATCGGTTCTGTGGCAGCGTCGACAGGATTATCGTCGGGATTCTCGGAACCCGAAGCTCCTTCTCCTTCAAGTCCGGAGAGATCGAGGTCGGGAAACGCCTTCTTCACATCATCAAGGCATTCCAAATATCCGCTTTGAAATAAGCGGTCTCTTTCGTCCTCAAACTCCTTCGACTCGAGAAAACCTTGGACCGCCTGATCCCTAGCTTTCTCGGCCTCCCGACCTCTTCCTGGGCTTGCTGGATCAGCTTTGATGCTTCGAGTCTGGCCCGAGTCAGACTGTCTTCACAAGAAGCATGAACCTCGACGATTCGCTTATTTTCGGCCGATATCCGAGCAACTTCGGCCTGCAAATCCTCGAGGGTCCTCCTAGCAAACACAGCGTCGGCTTCGGCATTCTCAGCAGCTCTCCTAGCGGAAGCGGCTTCCGCCTTGGCCTTCAGCTGCCTTCCGAGCAAGGGCTGACTCGCCAGTCAAAATGCCGACTCGGATTTCGGCGGCTTCGCGGCGACCTTCGGCTTCAGCCAAAAGAGTCTGCAGCTTATGAACCGAGGCCAATTCTTTACATGCCTTGACCAGACAAGGTGCTAGTTCAAATAACACCTTCGCCGCATGACGACAGTCTGAGTCATGGGGGCATTGTAAAGACTGGCGAAATCCTTTTCACCGCCATGAGCTAAAGCCCAGGGAACCATTCCCGCCACGACCGCCTGAAAGGCGGATGGTTCCTGTTGTATTGTCTCTCTGCGGGAGGATTCAGTCCTTGCTTCGTCCCTTTGTCTCGGCATTTCCGTATCAGCAGTCCTGATTCAGAAGCAGTCTGGGGAGCGACTACGACCTCTTCCCTCACTTCTGGCCTCTCCTCCGGATCGGAAATTATGACGACGGCAGGAGGGGAGGAACTTGTCGGCTCCTTCTCCTTTTGCGTCCTCTCTTTCTCCTTCGGCAGAACTCTGAATTTCTTTGTCGGTCTCGGTTCCGACAGAAGGATTGAACGCGGAGGAGCTTTCTTCTTCGAAACCGCTTTAGGGAGAGGGCGAGCTCCTGTCATGGCAGAAGAGACTGGTTCGGGAACAGCTTTTTGGTAAGGTCGGGCTTCAGGCAAGTCTGAAAAAACAAAAATTTAAGGCAGATCAGATAGAATCCAAAATGGTTTGAAGTTGCCTTCTAAATTACCTGTGACAGCCGAATCTAAACCTGCGAGATGAAGGCGTTCGGGCTGCAAGAGCACCTTCCAGGATCTATTTGCCGCGTCCAGTGCCCTCAAATCTTTGATCCGAGCCAAAGCGCTGGATCCCAATTTCTCCCTCGTCTTCGGAATTTCTGTTTAGAAAAATAAAAAAAAAATCAGTCAGAATCCGCATGTGAAGAATGGAAAGAAAGCTAAACAGCCGAGTCACCTGCTTTAAGGAATGTCCGAGGCACACGGGCCTCGGAAAGATCAGAATCGGCCGATTCCCAGCGACCACTCGCCCAGAACCACGCTCTCTCCAGTGTTTATTGGAGGTGGGGGGTCGGTTATTAAGGAACCTCCTTTGCCTCGCCAAGCAGCAAACACGTAGAAGCCGGGATAGTTCGGATTAACGCGTACTTGATATAAGTGCAGAAACTCGTCGACTGTCAACGGTGGTTGCTCTAACTCGGCCCACAGTACCGCACACCCGAACAAATTTCTCCACCCATTCGGAACTACTTGCCCGGGTGCAATCCGGATACGAGATAAGACACCTCGAACTATGGGTTGAAGGGGCAAACGTAGGCCACATTGCATTGCAACTTGGAATATTGCTACTGCCCCGGGAGGTGGAGAGTCTGGTAAGGCGTTCGGACGAGGAAGGTGAATAATAACCGAATCAGGGATATGATATCCGGTTCGGATTCTATCTAAATCAGACTCAGTCAAGACCGAGGGAACTGGACCACATGAGTCGTCTTCCGACTCATCTTCTTCAGCCTCGGCGGAGACTGACCTATTGATGGGAGCCGACTTATCAAGAAGAACCGTCCCAGAGGTCTCCTCAGCAATCAACACCTCCCTTCTTCCTCTTCTCCTTCTTCCTCTAGATCTAAGGGAAGATTGGGCCTCCCTGGTCGAGTTTTCAGGAATCCTCTCCCATCATAAGGATTCGCCGGAGCAGAGCACTCAGCCGAAGTTCCGACGCTCCTTTCGGAAACGAAGGCAGCGTTTGCGTCTATCGCGATTTCCGCTAGGAGAGAAGGCGATTCCGTAACGTTCCAAAAACGTTGCGCTTCGCCTTCATCTCCTGAAATCCCTTCTCGAGGGCTGTGAGTACCTTCCATTGCCGTTTAAGTTAATGAAAAAAGAAGGGGGAAAACTCACCAGCGAGAGGGAAGAAGACGGATACCAGTAAGCTAGAAAGCTTGCGGTTGGAAGAAGAAGAAACACAGGTGGAAGAAGAACAAATTGCAGAGAGAGAGCGGGAAGATGAGTTAAGCAGTAAAAATATGAATTGTGGGACCTTTCCCCTTTTTTATAAACAAGCCACCTGGCGCTGGCAGTTAATGCGAAGGTGATGCGACGCACGCAACGATCCCCTCTCTTGACACGTGGAAAGTGTCTGCTGACGACTTAGTACTTTGGCTACGTGTTCAACGCTCATAGGCGGAAAGGCGATTCGACGGCCGTCATCATGCGTGATTTTGGATATTGAACCGTCTCACGTCAGAAGTTGCATTAAATGCTCAATTATTATCTCGGATTAAATGGTGAACCGACTCAAGCTTTATTACTCCATAGTGCCGTGAACGACATACGGAGTAAGGGGGCTTACTGTTGGGGATAAAAACCGCATTCCGAGGTTCGAACTAATGGCTCGGTTATCCGAGGCATATAGTGGTTCCGAGCCAAAGGTCACGAATCGAGGAGACGCGTCAAATTGAGCCGACACAAGCGACGAATGGGTTATTCGGATGTGTGTCATATAAGGTTCAGTTATCTCACCTCGTAAATCCGAGCCATCTAAATTGAGTCGGTTTCGGCCGGGTCGAGTTATCCCTCGTCTCGGCCGGGTTGGTTCAGTGTTGGCCGGATTAGACGAAGGAAAGATGATTCGATATCTTTCCGAATATCTTGTAGGAGGATCTCCGATTCCCAGGATCTCGGGAATGGATAGAGACCAGAAACAAGATATCTTCGATCTCCGACATATCAGGAGGAGAATCCGGGCATAATAGGATCCTCTCAAACTTATAAATAGAGAGTCTCCATTCCAGTGAAAGGTACAAAAACATCACCATCTCTAACACGCCACCTCTATAATTCACTGAGACTGACTTAAGCATCGGAGGTCCCTCTGGCTAGGGCCAGGGTCTTCGGCTATTTTCTTCCCTGTGTGCAGATAGCGAAGGTCTCAGGAGGGCGTGCTGAAATCTACATCAACACTATTAGAACCAACCGAGTATCGTGTGTTTTTTCCTTTTTTCCTTACCCTACATAGAGTATATGTACCATGGATATAGAATTCAATGTTAGATCTTTATCCACCTATATTGCTATAATCTAGATCAAGTCGGTAGTTTGGGAGTTCATTAGCGCAAGCTATGTAATCGATGTGATCAAGGACTCATATTACATGAAAGATGACAATCCTTGGACTTGAAACGTGTAAGGGTCACAAGCCTATTTACTTGGCTTCAGCTCTTCTAATCAAAACCTAGTCAACCAAGTTCAACCCAATCAACTCAGTCAAACCCAATCTAACTCAATCCGATTTAGTCCAACCCAGACAACTCAATCAAAACCAATTAACATAGGGAACTCAGTTGAAACTCGTTAGCACTTAGGACCACGATAAGGCAGAAATGAGTGGACCAATGGGAAGATGTCACCTCGTGACACCCTTGCAAGAAATGAAGGACACCCATGTGGTGGGCAGTGCATGGTGTACCTCCAGTCACATGGATATCTTACATCTTTCGTATGAAGGTTAGGCGAGATGATGACATTTGTTAGATTCCTTGGCAAACGGGATGGAATATGAAAAGACCCCACTGCTCTCACTTTTGCTCGCAGACATACCTTTACCCCTCAATCCAACCCCGTTTCCAACAACCGATCCTAGTATACTGGTGCATTTATTTGTCCACCTTGTCTGTCAATCATGTGTGTCGATGTATAAGGAAGTCAGTTGAGCCATTGAAAATTGAAGAACAAAGGCATATGAAGACGTGAGTATCAAGAATGTGAATAACATGTATATGAGGTGCATTGGTAACCTCAACTTTAACCCAAAACAACCATTGAATCCTTGGAAATCGTGGCCTAACAGGTAAACATTGTTTGATAATCCATTAGCCTTATGAGCACGTTTGAACATGCTTATATGGGTTATAGAGATCCTGAGCTATTGTTAAACCAAGCTGCCCAAAAATAGTAGATTCATTAATGTCGTCGTTATTGATTGATCGAGTGATCGTTGAGTGATCGATCAATCCTTTATTGATCTCGATCAATCAGTTTCAAATGACTAAACATGGCCTGAATTGTTTAATAAGCTTTTGGAATAATGTTGGATTTATATCGATCGATCGATTTAAGGAGAGTTCGATCGATCAAATACTTGTATTGATTGATCAAACCAATCATTTTCTGCTCGTTTTTAAACTGTTTGAACTTTATTCGTTTATATATGGCATATGGACTTGGGCATTTTAATAGTTTTTTGGTGTGTAAAATATAGGCTAGGTGTTTTTCTGCTCATACCACACGTATATATATATAATTCAATTAAAAGAGTTTTATGTCAAATTTCTTGTGATTATTCACTGTAATGAGTATTCCATGTCACTGTTCGAATATGTGCATGAAGTCTTTTACATTTACAGATATTAGACAATATGCATATAGTTAAATCATTGTCTAAACTCTCTAGAAGACCCATACAGGTGAGGGCCCTATGAATTATAATATCCTCATGTATTGTGTGAGATTCACTCAGCCTCTCTCACCCTAGTCACCTATTTGGTATATCATACAAAATGTAGACAATCATAAGAGCTGAAATATTGGCATCAACGTCTTAGGGAGCAATGGATGAGTGGATTCTAATATGATAGAGCTTTAAACGAGCAACTTAAGCAAGACAAAAGGAAATGACTAAAGCCGACAAGTATGTTGTCAAGTGTAAGAGTCAATATACTATTTCATTGTGTGGGATTGGGTATAGAGTTTGTGACCAAAACATGCGCAAGTTATTGTATAAAACTGTATTGCCACTGACATGGGTGAGTACATGTGTAAGTACTTGTGTAGGCCACCAGCACACGTGTGTGCGTGATAAATTATTATGTAGGCCATCAACACATATGCGTAGATTATAAGTCTTCATTTAAGCCACCGACATGGGCATGTACGTGATAAGTCATTGTGTATGCCTTCAGTGGGAGTGTACGCTTGAATAAGTTAAAAGTTAAACTGATTTAAAACCTTTTATAATGAATACCAATACACTAAATGACAGTACATCCGTCGGGAGTGAAATGGGTAAATTGAACTACTATACATACTTATATTTGGAATTATCATTTGAGCACATTTATAATTATGCTTATGTGATTAGTTAATTGAATTGTATGTATGCATGATTATATGAATACAATGAATTGAATAGTTAGCACATCCCACACACATGTACGTTGTCGATTACATACTAGTTACTTAAATTGGAATATCATATGTAATATATATGATTTGACCCATTTTAGCTTAGAAACCTTCGTGCTAATTGGTTACTTAGTTTAAGTCAGCAATTTAGTTTTAACTGGCAAAATTTTAATCGGTCTTATTCACTTTCCTCTAGGACATAACCATTCATTTTATAGGATATGTCAAGCTTCCTCATGTCGTGACCATCAATCTCACGTGCAATTTCACGACCCACAGGAGTTTCTTTTACTTATGGACTTCCAAGTAATAACCAAAATACCACTCCAAAAACATATAAATACCAAATTCATTTCCATTTCAAATCATCATTCACATCTCACGTCTTCCACACACCAAGACATCACATATCCTCCACTTCCTATATTTCACTCATCCACTTATAAGAAGAATGAGTAATATGAGAGGATTTTTAGCCCGTGTCAACTCAATCAAGCTTAGTGCTTAGCCATATGAACCACCGAAACATCAATGTAAAGTACTCAAGTTATTCATTGCGACAAGCCAATCCACCTGATACCCATTTCAAGGCTCCGATTACTCTCACTCATGTTTGCATTAGCACCATGCATCACCATCTCCACTCTAACCCACCAGCTAGTCTAGTTGGTCAAAGTGCATGCTATGCAACTTGTTGGTATATTAGATCGTACCCATCAAACACTCGAATTGACTGGACTTCTACCGTTTCTTCAAATGGACGAGTTAGGTCAGACTTGTTTGACCCGGGCCATCGTTTGTTGTAAGAACCACATTGCCACACTACATTGCACACACGTTTACATTATCAATGCATGAGAACGAATTTAATCATTGATATTTTATTTAGTTTTGTGAAGTAAAGACCATACACTTGTATGGGAAGAGAGAGTACTCAACGCTTTTTTTTTTTTTTTTTATATTGTAACCATAATCACTTACTCAAAATATCTGGTCGCAAATTATAAATCAATCCAACGATTCATTTATGAAGTTTCCACTGCTAGACCCTATAGAATTTTTGTGTAATTAGCTAGTGGTATAATACCCACACACCTCAAACACATATAAAAAAGGCATGAAAATAATATCCGTGAGTATGATCAAGTGTTTATATATATCAAGGTAGGCCGGTAAGGGCATTACCTAATATGCTCCCTCACCCAATATGTTGTTGGAAGCCAATCAGTAATTGCATATCTAGTAACTTAGCATGCCTAAGCGTGCCGACTAAACTTTGTAGGGCCTACCATTAATATATTTGTCTTATCCACGTAGTCCATTAGTTTTTCTAAATCATTTTAGAGCACAAGTCCAAAAGTGAAGCTTATCCAAAAATCAACTATAACACACCGTGCTAAGGAAATGGCAAGAATAATGATGTCCACTGCTGAATCCTTCCCATATGACAAATCCGTTGAGAAGCAGAAATGGATGAAGGGAAAACATAAATTAGAGCTTGATTCAAAACTATTGTGGCTTCAAAGAAGTTTTCAACATAAGCATTCAATTCATATCATTTCCTATAGTTAGGGGTGTACACAAGCCGAGCTAGCTCGGTTAGCTCGCTCGACTCGACTCGAAAAGCTTGATTCGACTCACTTTGAAGCTGAGTTCAAGCCGAGTTGAGCTGATTTATTGAGCTTGAAAATGAGTTCGAGTCGAGTTCGAGCAGGCCCAGCTCGACTCAACTCGGATCGAATCCAGCTCAAATCGAACTCGAATCGAACCGGTTCGGTGACTCGGTTACTTTGCCATTGATGTTGCTCACCAACTGTTTGATAAAATGACTCGACAAAATGTGACTGGTGGCAAGGAAGGTATGTACATGAAACAAATACAGATTCGTGCTGTTTATTTATTCTCATTTTCTTCTGATATCAAGGCTACAATTTCTAACGAGTAAAGTGGATATTGTTAGCAACTTAACAAAACAACTACTTTCTGCTTTCAAGTTCCTATCTTCCATGGTAAAAGTTTCAGACTTGGAATTTTGGTTCTTCTACAAGGAAGAGGAGAGCATTGATACCTTCCACTGTTGGATATGTCAGCGAGACCTTGCAACCGATCCCGAACAAGTTTGGTCCTCGCCGGAGCCTTCTGACTCATGTGAATGAGCCATTGGTCTTTGAAGTTCAGCTCTTGGAGGTGCTGTGATTATCTGTATGTTCTTCCAATCTTTATATTGTAAGACATCATAGAGAAGTTTGGATCAAATACATCATTTCTCATTGTGTTTTAGATGCTAGAGAAGAAAAAAAAACCTTTTGCTCTTAGGAAATGTGGAGATTTGTTGCGATGCTAAAAAATAAAAATGAAAATTAAAAAATAAATGAAACAAATATCACTTTACTCTTTTTTTATCTTTGTTTTTTTTTGGTTTATGTTGCTTAGAAGGTGTTTGATAAAATACCTGTAAAACCATTGCCTCTGTTTGTAAAACAGTGAGATTTTGAAGTTGCAGTTCAGGTGCTTGTGGAAATACCTCAATGGCAAACTCGGCTCAATCTTAGCCGAGTTGAGCAGTCAGGCTCAAGGACTGAGCCGAGGTCAGCTAGTGACCGAGCCGAGTGGAGCTGAGGCCAGCTCGACTCGGTTTGACTTGATCTACACCCCTGTTCATGTAGGTATCGATGAAGGGTAAGAAAAATATCACCTTGATCCCAAACTTTTGTGGCCTATAAATGATCAATCACCACTGCTTCCTATAGTATTGTACACTTAATAATTGGATTTGTTTTGTATTTCAGATAATGCCCTGAAATGATCTAGAAAACTGCGCACCGTCTGGGTGCCGGCGTCACACCCAATCCGCTCCCCCGATCGGTGCATGGATTTGGTGACGCAAAGGTAACAGCGTAGGAAGTGGGTTGCCTACTCAATAATATCTGCGAGCCTAATCTGATTTATGTCTATTATCCCGGCCCTCCATCTGTCGCATCAGATTATTCTAGGGCATGAGCTTAAAATTGAAGCATATCACCTGAAGTGAACCACACCTTAGCAACACATTGGATGATCTAGTAGTGTTCAATCACCACTAATTCCTATGGTATGGTCCACCTGATGATTGAATATGCTTCAATTTTTGGAACAGTGCCCTAAAATGCTCTTGGAAAAACGGATGGACGGCGTGGATGCAGAATACATAGATTAAGATGGCCCCCACGGCAAGGGCCGCACTGTCTTGGGTGGGAAGCGGATTGGCTGGTGTACCACACACCGGCTATATAGCTGCTGTACGTCAGCAAGTTCTGTGGGTCCCATCATGAGGTATGTGTTATATCCAAACCGTCCATCCATTTGATGATCTTGGACTAAGGCTTGAACCGAAAAATAAGATAGATATTTAGATCAAGTGGCCCACACTGCAAAATGCAGTGGGAGATTGAACGTCTACCATTGAAACCCTTTTGGCGGTTATAGAAGTTTCGGATCAATATGAAATTTATTTTTCCTCTTCATCCATGTATTTGTGACCTTATTAACAGATTGGATGGAAAATAAACGTTACAGTGGGCCCTACGACGGTGAAAATCATAACCCTATTTTTGGTGTGGTCCATTTGAGCTTTTGATATGAATCAGATTTTTTTTCCTAATGCTCTAAACGATCTCGAAAAATGGATGAACGGTGTGGATATAGTAAATACATCATCGTGGGGTCCATGCAACTTTGATCTCCTTTGAACCGTTCGTACAACACGGAGCTCGAGGAGCGTTGGCGCTCGTCTTCGCGCGACACGTATCCACAGCAGCTATATAGCTGGTTTGTGGTACACCAGCCAATCCGCTTCCGAGGCCGGGGTCTCACCTAATCCACTCCCACTCCCACTCACCAGCGTATCTAACTACCCCACCAGTTCATATGTCCGAGTCGACTCACAAAACCCAGCTTGAATCGTTTCCCGCCATCTCTGATCCTCTGACAATATAACACCCCAACTACGCGCGGGAATTCCACACATCGTCTTCCAGAATCGAAAAAAAAAAGAAAGTAAGAAAAAAAAGGAGAAATGGAAATCATTCGATCCCAGAGGAAGATCGCCGCGGAGCCAGATGTCACTCCTACTCTCTCTCTCTATCGATCCGCTCCATCGCTCGAAGTACGACTCGAAGATTTCGAGCTCTTCGCCATCGATCGCCTCCGAGGTACCCCGCCATTTTCCAGATTTATCGATCTCTTATTTGATTCGATCTTTTTCTCAGAACAAGTTCTTCTCTCCCGATGTACTGTAACGGTTTCCTGTGGTTTCAGTCAGAGTCTATTTTTTTATTTTTAAACAAATCCGAGGGTTTCAATCTGAACTTATTTGAGTTCAACTCAGATTTCTGCTTTCTCTTTTTAAATATTTTAAGCTGATTTCTGTTTGTGTTACTGAGTACAGTTCTAAAGGGGATTTCTGATGGGTTGTCCCGTGGGAAAAAACCCGATGAAATGGAAAAATTGGTAATTTACTGATCTGAATCAAATGTACTGTATTCCATTATTTCTGGATATTTCGATGGTGGGTTTGAATTCATGGCTCTAATTTCTGTTATAAGGTAAGCGAGCTTTGGAGGACGCACATGAGGCATCAAAACGCATCCGAGCTGATCAATAAGGACATAATCTCGCATTTCGTGCTCCGTCTTGTCTACTGCAGAACGTAAGGCTATGTTAATTGTATTTTGACTTTTTGGGTAATTTCTTCGAAATTTACAATATTATACATTTTGTGATTCACCTTGTGTATTTTAGAATGCTGGATTGTTAAGGGGTCATTTGGATGGTGGTAAATGGTTTAAGTTGTAAATGATTTACTAGTAAATCATTTACAGGCTGTAAATGATTTACAGTCTGTCTGTTTGGCTTTAAGTTGTAAATGCTTGTGTTTGGATAGCCTGTAAATGGTTTATATCCTGTAATTGTGTATTCACAACTGAGATAGCTTAGAGAAGTAATTCATTAAAAAACATTCAAATGGCATATAAGAGTGGATTTTAAAGTGGATTATTGGGTTAAGTCCATCTCACTAAAGCTTAGGGTAGATCCTCCCATAAAACCAAGAAGTAGGTGAGCCATAGAAGTGGGTGCACGAATTCAAATCCTCCCATAAAACCAAGAAGTAGGTGAGCCATAGAAGTGGGTGCACGAATTCAAATGCTCTTTTATAAGGCTGGTAGTAAGATTTGCTGCAGAGAGGGAGGGGGGAAGGGAGGGAGGGAGATGTTGGGGAGAGTGAGAGGGAGGGAGGGAGATGTTGGGGAGAGAGAGAGGGAGAAAGGAGGGAGGGAGGAAGGGAGATGTTGGGGAGAGCGAGAGGGAGGGAGGGAGGGAGGGAGGGAGATGTTGGGGAGAGTTCTCAAATACAAATCATCCCAGCTTTTTGCTAGCAAATGAAAAGGGAAAAATGTGGTATCATTTACAACTAATAAATGATTTACAAGCATTTTAGGGCATCCAAATGCAAGTTGTAAATGATTTACAACTTGCCTCATTTACCACCATCCAAACGACCCCTAAGCTTTGATTTTTCATGTTCTATTCTTTCGTGGAAATATGTATGCTGGTGCATGCTCTCACAAAAATTGGACATGGGGCCCATTGATCACCTGTTGCATTCATCCATCTTTTGGATGATTGCATGTGTGAGAAAGATCGATGAGCCGCAAAAAAAAAAGAAAGTAAAAGGAGTATCAGCAATGGCCCGCATTAAACATCAAAATTGCCACTGATTGGACCCTAGGATTGTTTGATTTCCTGCACATTTTTGGACTCTGGTCCATCCATGGTTAGGCCATTAGATGAGAGATCTTGATCACCAAACTGGTGTTGTCTAGATCACCAAACAGCTACGGTGCGTACCTGACAAGTAGCATTATGCAGTATGCTGCATGCATGATGGATAGTCTCTTTATTTATTTATTATTATTTTTATTATTTTTAATTTTTAGTGTAAATTATGATTTTGCTATCACTTTGTCATCTATTTATTTATTTTTGGGTCTTAGGGAGGATTTGAGAAAATGGTTTCTTTCCATTGAGACTACCTTGTTCCGCCATCGCTTCCGGGTTGAAAGTCCTGACGCTCAGGTAGGATTTGTTTATTTACAACAAACAAAGGGTCTTACTTGCGTCTCTCTTTTTATATAATTCTTCTCTTGATTCTAGAGGATGCTGATGGGCGAATTCAACCTTCCATACAAAGCACTCAGCAATGCCGAATTTGAGGTATGCATGTTTCTGCAAGTCTATAATTTTTATCTTATAACTGTTGAATACACACATTCATATATAAATGGAGGGATATGTGATGATTCTGTATTGAAATTTGGTGCAATTTGGTTTTGGATGAACTTGCATTAGGCACCCATATATCAATTATGTAAATAAGCAATTTCAATATACAGTTTTAGACCAAACTATATCAATATCTTTTAGACCAGGCTGTGGAAACAATGTAGCAACAAGACTAACCAATGGTTAAGATCCTTTTGGGGGCGAAGTGACCCATTCTGCATTCTGGTTTTCCTACTCTTCTTAAATCATCTGGCATTTTATTACTTGTTCTTTCCCTTTTTCCATAGGACTTCCAAACCATAGTGCCAAGAGTGACAGGGTGCTGCCCCATGATGAAAGATAGTTAATGCCATTACTGATCCACTTTTTGCCTTTTTATTTATTTATTTATATATAGTTGAAATCAAATGGCTGCCGATCGATCCCTTGACCTTTATTCTTAAGGGATTAGCTGACATTTGCAATCGTATCGAAATCTACACTTTGGTTTCACCTGTGGAAGGTTGCATTCTCCATGCGGCCCAACTTTATTTGTCCATGCACATCCTTTTTGAGTTCTTGGAGGAGCTGCTATCCTTCCACTCATGCATTACCTAGAACCAAGTGTCCAGTTGAAGTAACTTCAACTAATATCTTGTCCAATGTAAATGCTGCAGAGGAAAGTGATCCTGTTGACATGTTCTTTTAGAACTTGTTACAATGTAGGAGTGTACCTGATCACATGTTGCCAAATTTGATATAGAAAATTTTGTTTGGTGCAAATGTTCACCAACCTGCCTCATAGTCCCCTATGAGATTTTTTGGGAATTATGGATTTCTGATGTTATTGCTATAAGATGAATATATTTGGTGTAATTCTTGTCATCATCATCATCATCATCATCATCTAAACCTTATCCGAACTAGTCGTGGTTGGTTACATGAATCCTTTTTGCCATTCCACTCTATCTAGGGCCATAACTACAGTTAGACCGTAGGTCATCAAGTCTTTTCTTACTACCATTTGGTGCAATTCTTGTGTCATGAACAATTACATAGTTCTTGTTAAAAAAAGAAAATAAAAAGAAAAAGGAAAATACCCACTAGTTTGTCCAGGTAGAAGCTGAAAGTGTTGAAGTAAATGTCACCCGCTTGTTAGATGAGCTGGTAGATACAATGTAGTGCATGTGCGTGATCCAGGGTTCAATCACTAGTAGTGTTACCTTAAAAAAAGTGTTGAAGTAAACCCATTTGTGGTAGGCTGGCAGCCATAAAGCGTTATTAATCTGGTAGTGTGGTGATTTCTTTCTTACCGAAGAAAAAACATATCTGGTAGAGCTAGGCATCTGATCACTTGCTCCATGCCCAAGTTTATCCCTAATTCCCTATTGATGGACAATTATGTTATTAGGCCTATCTCGGGTTCGGATTGTAGACCAGGCCCACATCCAGATTGAAGATCTGTACCACACGATGGCCCAAGTTGAATATTTAGAGTGCATCATGGTCCAGATTAACTATCTGGACCAGATCAAAAGTTCTGATGATTGTTTGGATCAATTCAACGATTTGATGGACAGTTGGAACCTAGATCCAATCGGATGGTCTTGATAGATGACTTGTTGGTATGTGGGGCCCATAGTCCAACCATGCGGCCTCTTTGGAGGGTTCATGCTGATTGTAAAGCCCAAACAAGCCTTACATGATTGATATGTATGGACTACTATTCGTATTTTTTATTTGAAAGATGATAATTTCATTAGAAAGCTGAAGTCAATATGTACATAAGAATAAAATAAAAAGACAAATGACAACGAACACTAACTCCAACCCAGAGGGAGCTGAAAACTAGCATTCAAAGCGAAGGCCCATTCGAAGACGAAAGATTTTGCCCTTCTAAAAACCTGGTTTGCGTTTGCACTTTCGTTCTTCAAGTGGTGCCATTTCATTCTAACCATAAAGCTCACAAACTCGTTAAGCAAGTCAATCTCTGGATTCCTTATGCCCCTTCCATGCCATGAGAGAAGAAAGGAATCAATAGGATCCGGTAGCACCCAAAGTATCCCAAAGAGTTGAAAAAACTAGTCCCACATCTTCCTTGCAAAAAGATAATCAATGAAGAGGTGATCCATTGATTCCGCATCTTGAAAACAGAGCAAGCATACATTCGGAAGAACCATATTCCTCTTTTGAAGATTGTCAACAGTTAGCACCTTGTTCTTTCTGACGAGCCTTTCGAAAACCACTACCTTCATCAGTGCACCATATTGCTAAACGAAAGTCGTTGATGAAAATCCGACATTTTCCCCGTCTTCAGTTATAACTTGATACAATGATTTAATTGAGAATTTTCTGGTTTTTTCTTTTAACCATCGAAGCAACTCCTTACTTGATACATCTGGAATAACCTTATCTAGCAAAACTAGAAGCGAGGAGAATTTTGGAATTTCTTCTTTATTCAAATTTCTTCTACACAGAGGAGTCCATATGGCTTTCTCACCCTGCCATGAAAAATGACTGCTAACCTTCAAATTTGCTTCCAAAGCTAGCCCCGCTAATCTTACGAACGTTTCGCTCAACAAACTGTCTCCTACCCACTTGTCTCCCCAGAATCGATTCTTTTCCCCATTTCCTAACTCAAAGCCTATCCCTTCCTAAACCCTTTGTTTTAAGGATGCCACCAACTTACATAAATAAAAGCTCGATACAACGAAGATGGTTTGGTCCACCACCCAGAATCATCAACCCCGTATTTTGTTTGCTAGCATCACCCTCCATCTAACATCCTCCTTTACCCTGAATCTCCACACCCATTTCCTGAGCAATGCTTGATTCATCTCCTCTAGCTTCTTGAGGCCTGCTCCTTGGCACCGTGGTTTACATACATTCTCCCATTTCATAAGGTGAAATTTGTGTTTCTCATCCGATCCTTTCTACAAAAAGTCCCTTCGCTTTTCCAAAAATTTCACTACCGACTTTGGGCACTTGAAAAGTGACATATAGTAAACTGGTAAATTTGACACAAATGCCTGAATCAAAGTCATTCTCCCACCCATAGACATATATTGCGATTTCCATCTAGACATCTTTCTCTCACATCTCTCAATGACTTTATACCACATATGTTTAGCAGGTTTACCGATGCATAGCAGAAGACCAAGATAAGTGGCTGGGAAGGATCCCTCGCAATCGAAAATAGATGCAAAATTTTGAACTTCTTCTTTTGAGAGCCCGACTCCAAGAATCTTGCTTTTGCTAATGTTCACCTTCAAACCAGAAAGTGCCTCAAAGCTTACTATAATTGACTGGAGGTTTTGCACTTTGAATTCACCTGCCTTGCAAAACAAGAGCGTATCATCCGCATATTGAAGATGATAAATATGAAAATTTGATCTGTCCACCCCAAAACCTTCCACCAAATATGTTTCTTCTCCTTTCTTTACCATTTTGCTAAGAGCCTCCATTATTACTACGACAAGATAAAGGGATCTATGACAAGATAAGGGGATAACGGATCCCCTTGACGAATCCCTCTTGATGTTTTGAAATAGCCATTTGGCGAGCCGTTAACCAATATCGAAATTTTGGCCGACTTAACACACTCTTGTATCCATGCATGCCATTTTGTTCCACACCCCAATCTTCCTAACATATAATCAAGGAAGGCTCAATCCACATGATCATATGCTTTTTTGATATTGAGTTTGCATACTATACCACGATCCCCCCTCCTCTTTGAAGAATCGACACATTCATTAGCTAGTAATGATCCATCAACAATTTGTCTCCCATCCATAAAGGCCCCTTAAGACGCCGAGATTACGTCCCCTAACACCATATGGAATTTGGAGGCTAAAACCTTTACCAAGATCTTATATGGGCCACCAATCAAGCTAATGGGACAAAAATATTTAAGGCTTTCGACTCCTTTCATTTTGGGTATCGAAGCAAAAAATATGGCCCCTAGTTTTATCGCTATAAAGCCTTTTTTCGAAGAATTCATTCACAAAGCCAATGACGTCTACCCTGATCAAATCCCAAAATCTCTTATAGAACGCTAAAGGGAAGCCATATGGATCTGGTGCTTTGTCACTGCCCGATGTTGCCACAACTTTTTTAACTTCTTCCTCAGAAAAAAAGTTATTCCAATGCGATCGCCGCGTTGGATGAGATGCCATCAAAACACAAGTCGTCGAGCGGAGGGCGGAGCCAGGTGTCTTTAGATAAGAGGTTTTTGTAATATTCGACTATGACTCCACTTATTTTCTCCTTCCCTTCTAGCTTTACTCCATCTGCCGTAAGGACTTTGATCTTGTTAGTATGCGCCCTGGTATTACCAATAGCATGGAAAAACCTGGTATTTTTATCTCATTCTTTTAGCCATAACGCTCTCGGCCTTTGTCGCCATTTGATCTCTTCTTCCCGTAGTTCGGCGTTATATTTTGCACAGAAAACCTCCTGCCATGTTCTCTTCTCCTCCGACAACTGCCCTGATTCTTCTTTTATGTTCAATCTCTGCATTTCCTGTAGTAATGTGACCATTTCCTCCTCCCGACCTTGCAAAGCCGCTTTTTTCCACTCGCATATTCTTTCCCCCCCCCCGAGAAAGATGGCCACCATTCCATCACCTTATCCGCAAAACCTTCCACCTCTAACCATGCTAGCTCAATTTTGAATGGGCATGGGTCCCAATTTTCTTTATCTATTTCAAGTAAAACTGGGGCAATGATAAAAACAAGGTCTAGGCATACCACTCTGATGGATCAAAGGGAACTTCTCTGCCCATTCCGATGAAATGAGAAATCTGTCTAACCTGGACTTAATCGACTCTGCCACTCGACCATGTGAATTTAACACCCCCCATCGGTAGATCCAACAACTCATTTTTCAAGATCCAATTAGAAAACTTTTTCGTACTTGTAAATATTCGCCCCCCATTCAACTTCTCGTGGGTAAACCTTACCACATTAAAGTCCCCTCCTATACACCAGGGTAGGCTCCATTTATTTCGACACTTGTCCAATTCATCCCAAAAAGCTTCACGGAATTTAGATTTACATGGTCCATATACTGCTATAAACATCCCAAGTGAAACCCATCGTACTTTCTTTTAGCACCACTGTTACCAAGAAATCCCCAGTCCAGCTATCCTCTTTCTATCACATTGCTAAATTCCAAATCACCAGAATGCCTCTTGCTGATCCTAGAGTATCCGCCGATACCCATTCTTTTTGTTTACCCCACCGTAGTGAATTGATCATCCTCAAATTAATATTATTCAACTTAGTTTCCAGAAAAGCCGTTATATGAACTTTGAACCTCTTGCACATATCTTTAATTTGACCCTGCTTTTGTGAACATCCCAGGCCCCTAATGTTCCATGACATAACCTTCATTGAAAACTGACTGAACCCAACAATCGCCCACTTGCATCAACCTGTTTATCGCCTGCTCCATTACTATAAAAAACTGTTAGCCCTTCCTTTTCTGGCATGTCAAAACGGACCTACTTGGGGATTAAATTGTCTTTCCCTCTCCTCCACGAATTCAAAGTAAGCAATATAATCCTCAGGCCTATCTCCAAATTTGACCCCCACTAGCTGCGCCACCTCCATAGTTTTTAATTCTTTTCATTCCTTGCACAACCGAGATGCTCTGATTTTGTAGTGGAAGTAACTCGGTAATTTCTTGAACCCCTAACTGGTTCATCCTTGTAAAGGAGAAATTTGCCGAGACTAGAGCTTGGCAGTTGATCGCCAAAGGGGGTAACACCATCGGGCTTCGCTGAGACTCTGGCTCTACCCTCATCGTCCCCTCAGCTAAAATGTCATCCCCTTGAACTGTTGTCGGTGGGTTTGCAAATCGTTGCGAAGCCTGATCTTAAAAAGTAACTATCTAATGATTGACGAGTGTGGGATCTGAATCTAATGCAGAGATCATTTGAGAAGAAATTGTGGAAATCTCAGACGAAAGAGCAATCACCCAGGTGGAGTTGTCGCAACAATCAATGATTGACCCTGCTCCATTTTCGGTTGAGTGGGATTCTGTCTTCTACAATCATGAGAGCTTTCTTTGCCGCTTTATCAAGGGCCAGCAGTTCAAAGAATAGTGCATGTGTCGAAACTTCAGTTCTCGTTTGATTCTCTATTCACGAGAGGCTCTGGCGTGCAATCTGTTGAAAGATAACCTTCGAGGTTGAAAGAGGGGTGGCTAGAGAGTTCGCACATGTGAGAGAAGTTTCTCGAAACACGTGTGTAGAATCTCTCTGGATTTACAACGGGGCCGTCGGCTATATGCGGTCGAGTATGTCTCCTGCTACACGTCCCTATGATATAAGGAGGTATCAGGAGCCTTTCGAGAGAAGTTTGATGCAAGACCGATGCATGAACCAATTAACTTGTGAGATCAAGTAGCCGAATTAAGATATTTAACAAAAAAAACAAATATCACTATAATCATCACAAATATCATGAAAATCAAAAGAGCATCATGCATAATCCTAGCCTAAGTTACCAACATCGTAACACAAGACCATTAAATAAAAAGAAACCTAGGATCTAATGGATGTCGGGACATCCGATTAGCATATGGTATAGTATATGTCAAAATAGGAAACCTAATACAACCTAGGGTGAAAATTAGGGTTTGGGTAATTTGAGAAAGTAGGAAAATTAGGAATTTTAGGTTCAGGGTTAGGGTTTCGGGGATGGAAGAAATGGTTTTGATATAATGATGGCGGGAAACCAAAAGGGGTAAGTGAGGTTCACACATGTGGCCGTACGGTCACACGTGTGGCGTGGGAGGATGAGTTTAGGTCGGTTAGGGTTTGGATTGTGGATGTTTGTGTTTTTTTGTTAAATATCTTAATTCGGTTATTTGATCTCACATGTTATTTAGTTCATGCATCGGTCCTGCATCAATCTATCTCCCACCTTCGGCCACATTTGTTCAAGGAGAGGAGCCCCCAATTGACGCACCGACTCTGTATTCCCCCTCATGGCTATTTCTTTTGATCTCACCGTTCCATAATTGGTAATGTTCTTCTGTTCCCTATTTTTATTTATTTATTTATTTTTATTTTTTATAATCTCTCTGGCCTGTATTTTGCTTTTTGGACTTTAAGTTTAATTCCCCCAAAGCTCTCCCCATTCAGATGGGAAGCTGCATTATCCACCTCCTCCATTGTACTCATGCGGACAAAGGCAAATCCCCTTGGGGATTTCAACATTTTGTCACCAAAACCCCCGAAAACCCTCTCAAAATTAACTGGTGACAACCTTTCGGGAAGGATTTGACAAAGAGGGTTGGGTTTTCTGATAAGGGTATCTTCCCTCTTCTCTCAATTTTCCGATTAACCGTCTTTTTATAGGTTACCATTTGCCATCCCGCATGTTCTTCCCCTTCCTCCGCTGCGATAGGATCTTTCCCTCTTGCTGTATGTTTCTCTCGCTTAAAAAATGTATGGAATACTGTTGAATTTGTACTCTTTAATTAAATTTTATTGTTTTTATTAATTTTCTCCATTTGCAATTGGAAAGATGTAATTCTATCATTTTAGGAAACCTTATATGGGCCAATAGGGGATTTGTTAATGGATCTTCAAATTTTTTTCTTACAGAAGCTTTTTAGGTGTTCTTGAAGCCTATATGTAGGCCTATTGTGTGGACAACAAAAAAATGCTTGATTATTTGAATGACCGAATGGAGTTATCTTTTATTTTTATTTTTGTTTTCACTTTTTTGCAATGGGACTTTAGCTTTAGGAGAGTGGTTCTTTTGAATCTAGTGGAGGATTGGATCATCTACAAGGGGTACATGTTCAATTTGTTGAATTATAGTTTGATTCTTCAATTGCGCTACATAAGTTGCAGTTTGCACATGCTGAAGATGCAAATAAGATCTGTTAGAAGTGTTTGTGGGAAACGTCCTTACCTGGAAGCTTCTTCCCAACTGAGGAATTCCCAGGGCCACGATGTCCCAAAATGGGGAAGCAGTGCTACAAGGGAACAGTTAAAAGAGTTTGTGGTCTTTATCAGGAAAAGGATGGCTGTACGTCCAGGGGTTATGCTTGTTTTGGGTTATTCTATGTTCTTTAAGGGCTCTGTGATTTTGGGCCTGTTTATATGCAACAGTCAGTGTATGTATTTTTTGTGTTTCCTTTCTGTTGAATAAAAGAAATCCTTACCTGGGAAAGTGCAACATTTCTCTTGAATGTTAAGAGTAATATACAGAATGCCTGGTTTTATTGCTGCGTGACTACTTGATCCTAGATATGTTGTCCATACATCATTTGCTTTGAAAGAGCTCACTGTACTTTATGCTGGATATTGGATGACATTCTGGGTTTATAAATTGTTTATCAACAGCCAAATCCTTGTCATTTCATTGATCATGTGACTCTTGTTTTATAACCAATGAATTACAAGGTCATTATGCATCTAGACGTGTATAGTGCTTCAGTGTGCCCAGTCCATACAAGTGGGCCCCTTTTTTGACTGATGGGCTCATAATGTGGATGATTACTCCAGATTCAATCATTCAAAGACCCTAGCCATATAAGCTTTTGATTGTTTTTAACCTGGACTGCAGTAATATGGTTATCTTAACCATCGATCTGTAGAATCTTTCAACATGGGAGAATTTTGGGGTGTTCCCCATCGACGATTGGGCCCATCAGATTAAAGGTTTTTGTCTCCAAACCAGGGGACCCCACTTGTATGTGTTGGTCACTTCAGGACATTATGCACACCATGATGCATCAACCTTATAATTCTTCCCAGTAACATAAGGAGATTGCAAATGTTGTGCAATTTGTGATTTTTGGGGATCTCCAAGAGCTTGTTACCATTTTATACCAAAACAATACTACTTCCATTCCCATTAATATGTTGTGCATATGTTTTTAAACCCTTCCATGAACTCCTTATCTCACAACTTCCTGACCTTCAATCTTTTGCAAAAATTGCTTCCAAAGAATGTGAAGGACAAATTGAGCCAAGTTGCCCGCTCCATTAATCAGCCTTTACCAACAGGTATGTGTATAGTAATCATTATTCACTCTGCATCTTAATTTATAATCTCTCTCTCTCTCTCTCCTTCCCTCCCTCTCGTCCCTATAATCAAATGTATAGTTTCTACCTATGTAATGATATGGTCTGCCACCTTACTACTATTTTTTCCTCATATGTTACTAGTACTAGGAATACTTGCATAGAAAATACACTGGTAACAAAATTTTTAAGGTTTACGTTGGTTTTTTGTGATATTTTATTTTTGATTAGTTATGTTTCAATGAAGGTGGAGTGGTACCAGAGGCCTTTGGATCTCAAAACGAAGACTTCGCCTATGAAGTCAATGGTCTTGTCAATATGCTAAAGAATGGGTTGGCTTGTTATCTAGATATAATGGCTATATGAAAAGTTCTTTTATTGTTTCTTTTGAATTTCAAATATGGTAGTGTATGGTTGGGACTCACTATTGCCCTTGTCGAGTAGATTGAGGTCTGAAAAAAGTGTGAAAACAATAGAATATGGAATAAACAAGAAATAGGTGAGACCACAAAGCTTGTATGAGTTGCAATACTATTCCTGAATTTTAGCTGCTAAGCCAGTTTTGCCCTTGAGACTAACACTGTGGGTGGTTTGAGTAGGATGGCTTGGTTTTTAAGTTTTTTGCACCATATAATTCTGGATGTGATGTAGAAGCTAGGGATTCCAAAGTAGCTTGCATGTTGCAATTCTAGCAAGTTCTAGTCTTGTGCTTCTAAAAATATAGTTCTCACAGGGTCTCCGTGAATCTGCTATTCCATCTTTTTCTCTTAAAGATTTCCATTGGGACCTTGACTCGAGGATTTACTTCAGCATTCACATCAAAACCAATGTTCACTTCTACAATTTAACTGTTTCCTTGAAGATGTTAGCCTTGTCCATATGATCCCTACTCCCTAGATACTCTAAACTACCTAAAGATATACATCTCAAGTGTAAAAGCTGTACCATCGTGCCATATATTGGTATCATATATTTATACTAGGACATCGCCCCCCCCCCCCCCTTTTTTTTTGGGTGGGAAAGGCACACGACACCACCTGAATTTTATTGACAAAGCAAAAAGGAGGTGGAGAGGATTCTAAGAATGATTACTAGGATCCTTTTCCACTTCAAATTTCTGCATTTTGTTATATATTTGTGAAGTTAAATAGTTAAATTGTGTTTCTTCAAGATAACTTGTTGGTTGTTATCAACCTATGTAAGACTATTGCTTGATTGTAGTCAATCTATGTAATAGTCTATTACATTGTGCTTGTGGGAATTTTATGCTCTCAGTGCCGGTCCCCAACCCAGATAAAGGAGGGTTGCGCCAGTGGTTTACTTGATGACCTATGGTCTAGCTGAAGTTATGGCCCTTGATAAAGTGGCATGGTGGAAAAGGATTCATGTAGCCGACCCCGATTGGTTAGGATAAGGCTTAGATGATGATGATGATGTTTCTTCAATATACTTTAGCCGTTATATGCTTGGTTTTCATCTAGATGTCATTGTTTGTTGATTTTTATGGTTCTTTTTGTCAAATGAAGTGATTTTTTTTTTTTTTTTTTTTTGTGATTTTCCCCAAGGATTGTTTATTCCTTTTAATTTACGATTTTTTTTTTTTATCAACTGTTGCCATCTCCTGGAAGTTTTTATGCATCCCTAAGAGGAAAAGTCCCACATAGAAGGACATCCACTTTTCGCATTCTCCTGTTTGAGAATAGAAATATCATATCATAACCTTCATGAGAGCTGTTTAGTGGAGCCTAAGAATGATTATATGGATACTTTTCCTTATAGATTTGTGAAGTGAAATGATTAAATTATGTTTCTGGGAAATGCTGTAGCCTTTTATGTTTTTGGTTTTCATCTAGATGCCACTGTCTTTTGGTTTTGTGGTTGTTTTTTCCAGTAATTTTTCATGATGATGCCAAGGATTGTTATTCCTTATTTATGAATTTTTTTCATGAACTGTTTGCTTTTTTTTTTTTTTTTTTTTTGAGAGATAACAAAAATTTCATTAAAAAGAAGAAAAGAAGAAAACAGAAAAACAGCAGCCGAGACTGCTGAGATAGCAGCCAAAGGCTAAGAAACAAGAAATAACAAATCTTTCTCCGACATGGCTTCCATAAGGGAGGCCCATTCAAAAATTAACCCTTTAGCTCTGGAGAGAACCGAAATGGAGGAATTGGAAATATCCCGAAAGCATCTATTATTTCTTTCCTCCCAAACACACCACCAGATGGTGAGGAGGGCCATTTTCCATAAAGTAGCGCGATCTTGCCAAGCTTAACCCCACACCAATCCGAAAAAAGGGAAGAGACAGAAGGAGGAGGGCACCATTGGATTTGAAAATGGATCCAAAAATCAGCCCAAATCGGAGAGATAAAAGGGCAATGCAGCAGCAAATGATCCACCGACTCCTCCGCCTTCATGCAACATAAGCAAATATTTACCAAACAAATGCTTCTCTTTCTGAGATTATCCACCGTCAGGATTTTTTTCAAAATGACCAGCCATCCAAAAGCAATAAACTTTGGGGGGGCTGGGAATTTCTAGATCCGGGAACAGTCAGCGAAGGAAGGGTTGTGGTCCAGATGCATATAAAGGGAGCGGATGGAGAATCTGCTGGATTTATCCATAGTCCAGAGCAGAGAATCCTCAATTTGAGGGTTTGGGTGGGTTCTATAAATGCACTCAAGAAGGTCCACAAACTGTTGAAGCTCCCAATCATGAAGATTTCTTCTACAGGCCACAGACCACACCAGCTTACCGTCATCTAAAGAATAGCAGTCGGCTACCATAATGTCGGGATTTGGAGCAAGGGAGAAGATTGAAGGGAATTTGTCTCTAAGCAAAATCTTCTCCACCCAGCAATCTTTCCAAAATCGAATATTTGAACCTCTCCCAAGTTGGAATTCCACCCCTTGAAGAACCTGATCTTTCATGGCTAAAATATCTTTCCAAATCGTTGAAGTCTTATAACGAGCAGAGGCCTTAGTCCACCAACCACCTACAGAATGACCATATTTCCCTTTTATAACTTTGTTCCATAGGCTATGGTTATTCGTTCCCAACCGCCAAATCCATTTGCCCAAGAGGGCCCTGTTCATGAGCTGTTTGCTTTCTCCTGCAAGATTTTATGAATCCCTAAGAGAAAAAAACCTACATATAAGCATATACATAGTTGATGGCACTATAAAAAGCATTTCCCCCATTCTTATAGTTGTATGGGCAACACATGTTTATTTCCATTCACAGGAAGACTTCCAAGGAAGAATCCACAAATATCTCTACTTATTTGTTCTAAACAAGCTTTCTTTTTTTGGTTTGCCTTCAAGAGTATGATGTGTGTATGGGCTTTCTGGACTTGTATGCAATGCTATTGTATCCTCAACACATTGACACAATATTTTTTTTTCTCTTTTGCAGCTGACGCTATCTTTTTCAAGGTTTGTTTATTTGTTTATTTATTTATTTTTATTTTTTGTTTATTTTTGTTTTGTTTTTAAATAAAAATTTATGAGTCTTTTTTGCAGCATAACAACTACTTCTGTTGTATATGTTGTTATAAAAAAAATGCTCTGCTTATGGCTAATTTGTATTTAGTGGTCGGTATAAAGGTACCATTTGAAGAAGTACCAGACCTTGTTGCAGGCCGCAGGGTTTTTATGCTCAAGGGTTATGCATATGTTGCTATGAATCAGGTGACTACTGACTTGATTTACCACAACCATTTCAGCTACACGGTTGTTTTTCATTTGTCATTCTTAACAATATTTCGGTACTTTGGTTGCTTTAGGTGGTGTCCCTTGTTGTCACACAGTTTCGAAGCCATCTATCGAAGGCCCTTGTTCTGACAAACAGGTTATAATTGAATTGCTTGAAATTTGTTCCATTTAGTATTTCGGATAGGATTTGATGGAACTATACAAAATGTGATCATGGCTATCCTTTAAGCAGTTTTTGGTGTTTCAACTGGGCTGGGGCTCATCTTGGGCTGGATTCTGGCTAAGTCTATAGGCACGTTGCTATGCCCAGACATTAGGGCATGTTGGATCGTAGTGTTTGATGGTGATGTGGTGCATTTTAGTCATGATTACAATTTTACAGCATTTGGTTAGGCACATAAAGAGTAATGCAATTCATTGGTCAAATGCAGATATAATGGAGAGGTAAAGAAATTTGTAATCATTGCCTTTATAAAATACAATGCAGTAGAGAATTCCTATCCAAACACTGGATTTTGTGTATTTTTCCATTGATTTGACATCTTAGTAATGTAATAGGATCATCATTATGATATTGCCATTCCTGTCCAAACACAGGGTTTTTCGGTCAAATTACTCTGACCAAGAGTAGGGCATTGTAATTTGTAATGACTACAATAACACAACACATTACAGTGCAATACCTCTCACCAAACACACCCTTAGTTTTCAGGTCTTATTATTAAGGTCCTGGGCCTATGTTCACCTAAGGGCCCGACAAGCCACCTAGGCTCTGTTTGATTTATTTGAACATTGTTATGCACAATACTTGCCTGGTGGGCCGATCTGGGCTTGGATAATCCTTGTTCCAGTGCCTTGCCCCAGTGTGGCATAATTACAGCCTTAGTGGCTTTTGATGCCATAGATCTGGCCCAGGTTGCTAGTTATGTTGATTTAAATCACCATATTCCTGTCTCTGCAGCACTTGCAAAATGCCTTTTGCTAGTATCACTCGATCAATTTTGTACTAGTTATCAAACCAATGAGTAGCGGTGTTGTTAGGGCAAAGCAGGAAGAAAACACTAAATAGAAAGAAAGTGACTTCAAGTTACGTTATGGAGCTGCTTTCTTTAAGACAACATTTGTGCCCATTACGTATGGAATGTCTGTCTCGAGGATATGATGAAGCGTGATTTCCTTTAATCGATCTACAACAAGCAATGTTAGTGATCAATACCGAACACTCTTGCAACAAATCTATAGGAAGAGTAGGTTGTATTATCTTTCTGTATTGACAAAGATACAATTCAAAAAACAATGAAAGCTTATGGCATGAAAAATAATGCGAAAATTAGATTTAAAAAAACACAATTTTGCAGAGAATTGTGATGGCAAAACCTGCCTTTGGACCCAGACTTCTATGGTCATCCAGGAAGCATTTGGGTTGGGTCTTATGTTTAAATAGGCATAAACCTCTTCATGGCACCGTAGCTGCCCTCGACCAATAGAGACCAACATATCTTTTCCTCTGATTTCAATTGACAGATCACGATCGACGATTTCATTCATTAGAAAATCGTTATCGACAACCCTGGTCCTTTCCTTTACAATAGAATGTTGAACATAGAGAGAATGAGATGTCGGAATAGGAGGGTGACAACTCCACCCGGAAAGGAGGCTGTAATCTGAGCATCACACCGGAAATAGAAACGCTTTGCTGGATTTCATGGCGAAACTACTATTGTATTCAAAGAAAGGCGAATCTAGACACACAAGCAAATCATACCTTTGATACCACATGTTATATGTGCTGTTGTGCGTCAAGGAAGAGGGGTTTTAAAGCTTACCTCGATCGTGTGGTTCGACAACCATTAACACCAGCGAGAAAGTTCATCGGAGAAAGATGGTGGTGCTCCGGTTCCTCTTTTGTGTCTCTGATTAATGGGATTATGCAACTTTCTATGAGGAGAGTCGGGATCGAGTAATGTGTTTATAGCTGTTGAAGTTGGCGGCGAGTACTGCCCATCATCGGACTCATGGTCGTGACTTATGGCTCCACACCTCTCTTCCTTGCGGAAGAGAAGCTCTAGCTTGCTTAAGAGAATGTCTTCTCTCTTATAATACTCTGCGGGGTATAAAAGTCCACGTACATGCCACACATGTGGGCCCCACCTGGAGCTTATCATTGCGATCCAATCCATTCATTCTGTTGCTCTAGCAACCAATGACATGACTTATATGCAATGAATTGGTATATCTAGAATATCCTTATAAGCTCAAATTTTTACTAGATATTTATTATGGATCAAGAGTAGTACCTTGAATAATCTAGTCCACTGAGACTACTGCTATGGAGCCATGACAGTCGTCACTGCATTCATCATAATGAGACTATACACGATTATACAAAACAACATTCTCAGTGACATGGATTCTAGAAGCTAATGGATATACATTCTCATTTGGGAATGGAAAGTTTGTGCTGTCATGTGGTTTAAATATCATTGGCCTTGGCTCATTAGTAAATAACGTATATTGGTTACACCTTGACAATCTGTACCTCTAATCAAGGTCTATGCATGTGAATGAGAACATGAATGTTGGCATAAAAAGAAAATTAATTAAGGATAATTCTTCCATGTTATGGCACTAGTGACTCGGTCACATTTTTCGCGAGAGAATTGAGAAGTTTGTTAAAAAAGGAATTCTAGGTGCATTGGACTTGATATACTTTTTAGTCTATGTAAATTGCATAAAGGGAAAGTAGACGAGAATAAGGTAGTTGGGTGCTACTAGGAGCACTAGTCTCTTAGAGGCGATACATATATATGCAATCCATTCCTTATGGCTTCTTAGAATGTATGAAAGTACTTTATCACCTTTATAGATGACTATTCTTGTTATGGATATCTATACTTAATACATGATAAATTAGACGCCCTGGATATGTTTAAATCTTTAAGGCTGAGGTCGAGAATCAATTTGATAAAACGATTAAAGTCGTCAGATCTGTTTGTGGTGGTGAATATTATGGCAGATATGACTGCATGGGCTATGTGAGCCCCGGGTAATTTGCCGGACAAATTGATAAGTTGGGCATTCCTGGCCCACCAAGTGAAACCGGTGGTTTCTTGGTCACGGCCGGCTAAAGAGAAAGTTCCATTAATGAGTGTTTCCACGGAATCAGGACAGAACCATAGCCATTCCCCTAGATTCCTAAAAGAATATGGTATCGTCACTCAGTATACCATGCCTGATAACAACATGGTGTAGCTGAGAGACAAAATATGACTTTAAAGGACATGGACAAGTCCATGATTAATAATCCACGCTTCTAGAATCACTGTGGGGTGATGCTTTAAAGACAACGATTTACGTCCTTAATCATATTCTGACTAAGGCTGTCAATAAAACTCAATATGAAATGTGGATGGGAAAGAAACCTAGTGTTAATCACTCCATGTATGGGGTTGCGTCACTGAAGTAGGGATCTATAACCCATAGGAAAAAAAATTGGACCCAAGGACCACCAATGACTATTTTAACGGCTATCCCAAAAGGTTGAAGGGATTCGGGTTTTACTGCCCCTCCCATAACTTAATGATAATTGAATTGGGGATTGCAAATTTTTATGAGGATAACGATAGTGGTGCATAACCCAGGAACTTTGTCTTTGAGGAGCAAAGGGTGATTGATCCAGTATCAGTCATAGGACGATCAATCTGTTCCTCATTTCACAAATGAGGATTTAATGGAAGATGATCATAGGCTCCACAAGATACTCCCACGATAGAAGAATCACCTAATAAGGAAGAAGTGCCATTAAGGAGATCTGTAAGGGAGAAGAAATCAGCGATACCCAACGATTACGTTGTGTATCTTCAAGAGCATGAGTTTGACATAGGCGTCGAAGATGATCCCTAGTCTTATACATAAGCCAAACAAAGTGCTAACTTCTCTCAATGGATCGATGCTATGGAGGATTAAAGTCTATGAAAGATAACGACGTTTGGGATTTAGCCTATCTATCCAAAGGGGTTGTTTTGATTGGTTGTAAATGGGTTTATAAAGCCAATTGGGATGCCAAAATGGAAGATTGAAAGATATAAAGCCTGGCTAGTCGCTAAGGGGTTCACTCAAAAGAAAGACATTGATTTTAAAGAAACTTTATCATCTGTCTCAAAGAATGATTCCTTTTGGATTATTATAGCACTGGTGGCTCAATACGATCTTGAGCTACAATAGATGGATGTAAACACCGCATTTCTTAATGAGAAACTAAAGGAGAAACATGTATATGTTACAACTGGAAGGTTTCGAGATCTATGGATCCGAACATCTGGTATGTAAGTTAAAGAAGTCCATTTATGGTCTAACGCAAGCATCGTGCTAGTAGTACTTGAAAATTTATGAGCTGATTTCTTCGTATGGTTTTAAAGAAAACGTTCTTGATCAGTGTATATACATAAATATTAGTGGGAGTAAGTTTGTGTTCCTACTTCTTAGTGTTATATGTCGATGATATTCTACTAGTATGCAACGATAAAGCAATGGTTCGCGATGTCAATGTATTTCTATCACAGAAATTCGAAATGAAGGATCTTGACGCCATGTAATTTGTCACAAGTATAGAAATATACCATGACAGCAAGAGGTATTTTGAGATTATCTCAGATAACCTACGTTGAAAGGATTCTTTATAGATACGGCATGCAGAGTTGTGCACCAGGGGAGGCTCCTATTGTCAAGGGTGACAATTTTAGCCTCTTACAATGTCCTAAGATTGATCTCAAAAGGAAGGGAATGTAAGATATCCCATACGCATCTGCAGTGGGGAGCATTATTTATGTGCGGGTCTGCACTCGACTTGACATAGCCTTTGCTGTTAGAATGTGATGTAGAGCCAACCCTGCGCCAGAATGCTTGGGAGATACATGTTGAATCCAAGAATGGATCATTAGAGAGTTGTAAAGAAAATGATGTGGTATTTACAAAGGATGAAGGATTTCATGCTCACATATTGACAAACTGATCAGTTGGAGCCGATTAGATATAGAAACTCGGGCTTTGTTGGGTGCCTCGATAGCAGGAGGTCTACATCAGGATATGTTTTCATGATGGCCCATGGAGCTGTTTTTTAGAAGAGTGCAAAATAGACACTTATGACTTCATCCACCATGGAAGCATAATTTATTGCTTGTTATGAAGCCATGTGTCAGGCAATCTGGTTACAAAATGTTATCTCAGGGCTTTAGGTTATGGATTTAGTTCCAAAACCTTTGAGAATCTACTGTGATAACATTGCGGCAATATTCTTCTCCAAAAACAACAATAATTCATCTAAGCCGAAGCATACAGACTTAAAGTTTCTTATTGTGAATGAGAGAATTTGGGATCGCCTAGTGTTTCTATAACACATTAGCATGGAGTTGATGATTGCGGACCCACTAGGGGCTTACCTCCTAATACATTTAAAGAGTTAGTGAATGATATGTGATTGGTTAGCATAAAAGATATATTTGATTAGTTGGAGATACAATGCTCCAGTTATATGTTATTTCGGTTTTATTTAGCACAATAGACAATTCGTTTTAATTTTATGGCATTGTAGTTAATGTTCCTCTATTCCTTATAGTAAAATTTTCATGCGCATGATTAAGTGAACAAAATACTTTAAAGTTTTGAGGCGGTAGGATTGCTTGAAAATTTGCATGGAAGGCCACACTAGACATGAGATTTTCATACCACGCTTCCTAGCTTCTAGAATCCATATCGCTTGGAATGCTGTTGTGTGTAATCGTGCCTTGTCCCATTGCAATAAATGCAACGACGATTGCCATGGGTCCATAGTAGTAGTCTTAGTGGACCGGATTATTAAGGGTACTACTCTTAATCCATAATAAATATCTAGTAAGATTTGAAGCTCGTAAGAATATACTAGATATATTAATTCATTGCATATAAGCCGACACTATTAGTGGAGCAAGCGGGAGAATGTTGGAATTTTGTAAGACCTACTAATGGTGTTGATTGGCGTAGCAACATAATGGATGTGTTGGATTACAATAATGAGTTCTAGGTGGGGCCCATATGTGTGGCACGTACATAGATTTTTATACCCCTCAGAGTATCATAAGTGAGAAGATATTTCGTAAGTAAGTTAGGGTTTCTCTCTTTCGTAAGGAAGAGAGGTGTGGAGCTGTACATCATGGTGGCGAGTCCGGTGATGGGTACAACTCGCTGCTGACTTCAACATCTATAAACACATTGCTCGGTCGCCGACTCTCACGAAAAGTTACAGAATCCCATTAATCAGAGATGCAGGAGAGGAGGCAGAACTGAAGCACCATCATCTTCTCCGACAAGCTTTCTCACCGATGTTAATGGTTGCCGATCCGTGTGAACGATGTAAGCTTCAAAACCCCTCTTCCTCGACATACAACAATGCATATAACATAGGCAAGCAAAAGTTAAAGGAATTCAATTATGCAGCAAAATAGTAATGGAGATATGCCTTGTTTAGTTGTTTTGCTTGGTAGTTTCAATGAATATGAGAAATCCCTTAAAAAGTTTCATAGTGGAGAAATAGATAAAGAAGAGAGATGATCTATTTTCTCCTCTAGATTTTTTTTTTTTCTTGATTATAAAGATAATTTTTTGTTTACAAAGATAATTATCAATACAAATGAAATAACTAAAAGATAGCTAAAACAAAACTAAATAACTAAGAGATGTACATCAATGTGTTGTTCATCAGGAACACAGACTGTACACCATCAGTATGTTGCTTTGCATGTATACACAACTATATACTCTAACACTCCCTCTCAAGTTAGAGCATGTATATCATGCATGCCTAGCTTACTGATGAGTTCGGGAGCAATGGGAGAGGCTTACTGCACTTTTAATGACTTTTGGGATGTAAACCATTGGTGTGTTCGATTGAAGCATATAATGGCACTTCTGGTGGTTGGGATTTGAATAATTGGCTCATAGTATGGCAATACCACCATTCGGTATGTTTGATTCCTAGTATATGTACTTGTAGAAGATAGACTGAGTGAATCATCGGTAAAAATTATTTTTCTGAGGTCTTTGTTTCACATGAACTTTTGGAATGTGCCCATTTGGAACTCGTTGAATTCTCATGTATGGAGACTTACTTGAGTCCTCCCATTTAGATTTCTCAACAGTTCAAAGCTCCTGATGAACTGTGTTCACACCCCAAGTATAGGGTTGTGATGTAGTAATAAACTCGGTAAGACCGAGGTCGAATCCACAGGGACTGAAACTTGTACGTAATCCGAAAGCAACCAGAACTAGAACTAGAAGAAGATGAAATCTAAATCAAGTGAGTATGAGGGAATAATGGTGAAATATTAATCTAAAACTTGTAAATTTAAAGGTGGAAAACTAGGGTGCCAAGGATCCACTTGTAGCAATTGGGAAGCTACCTAGCAATGATTCAAGGACACAACTGGAATTAGAGTCCCATCCTATCCAGTTGGTAAGAAGAGATTTGTCAGATCTCTGAACTTCTCATGGGTCTAATCATCAATAGATAAGAATGACGAAGATTTGGAAGTGATTCCGTCACCTAACCATGTCCAGGAGACTATGGCAAACAACAACAATTTATCAATCTCACAGCCAATCAGGAGAGAATTGTGAAAGTTAGGAAGGGTTCCATCACCCAACCATGCCCATGAGACGATGGTGAACAACAGGGTTCCCAAGTTCACAATCTCAACACATGAAAAGAGAATATCTTAAGTATCACAGATCTATTGTAATTTGAGTCACAACAAAACATTAAAACTAAAAACATTCCTTATAATCAAACTAGAATCCATGAGTTGTTTGTTTTTTTCCTTTTCGGCTAGGGGGTCCGGGCTTCTTCACGATAGGTCTTTTGTAGGTCCTTTTTTTTTTTTTTTTTTTTTTCCTTTGAAGACCCAAATTTCTGTATCTTTTGTCCAGTAATGAAATATATCTTTGTTTAAAAAAAAAAAAAAAAAAAAAAAAAAAAAAAACTAGAATCCATGAGAGTTCAATAAACATAAATCAAAGCGAAGCTAACACCCCAATCACGCTACAAGCTTCACCTCTTAGCCCTAGCTAAGAGGTTTAGCCTGACATGGTCATGCTACAACTAGGAAAAGCATGAACAAAGAAAAACAAAGAAAGAGGGAAGAACTCCTGAAAAACCGACTGTACTCCATGTCTCTCTCTCTTCCCTTTCTTCACACGTCCAGATCTGCCTCCACGGCTGCCCAGGATTCAGGATCTGATGATGATCCCCTCTTTCTTTGTCTCACCCTTTTTAGGCGCTGAAGACGGTGGATGTGTGTAGAGCACCGACCTGCCTTTCCTAGGCTGTTTGCAACAGGGCCGGACTCTATATCGCGCAACAACAAGACTTCCTGCGTAAGGATGATTGGTGGGGCCCACTTTAGCTGTCATTTGAGAGATCCATGTCGTCCATCAGCTTCTCCTCGGAATTTCGACTGGAGATGGTCTGTTTTGATCGTCCGTTGATGCGGCCCAGGGAAGAATTCCTGCTGCAACGGTATTTGAATGGTCCTCTTGTGATCGTTGTAGCGGACATGTATGCGTGTATGGCTGAAAATGGTCAAAATGGTTCTGACCAGATTGAGTCCCTCTACATGATGGACGGTTCAGATTGATCTTTTGAACTAAGATGGAGGCTCACTAGCGATCGACGACGCCCCTACTTGCGAACAGAGTCAGCGTACGTCGACGCTGTGATGGCTGGTGTCCCACTGATTGACGTCAGGCAGGAAATCCACACCGTCCATTGAAATGCCCTTGAAAAATCGTTTGGAAAGGGTTTGTTTGACTTGGATTAGGTGTGGTCCACCGATCTTTCTGCTCCGCCGTCCATCCTGCGTTTTCTGACGATCCACATGTGTACATGTGAACGGGGCCAAAATAAAGCTTGGCAAGGGGCGCAGGCCTCCTCTGGAGTTAATGAACGGTCCAGATCATTGATACAGGTGATGGATGGGGCCCACTACACAAAAAACGGACGGACATCATCCACCCGCTATCTCCGTGTGTGAGACGGATCGGGTCAGCGGGCGCTGACCGGTTGTCTCGGTCCAGTGCACTTGTGCAATGTGCACTGGCGCTGCCAGTGGGGTCCACTCGTGATGTATATATGAAATCTTCTCTGTCCATCCGTTTTACCACCTCATTTAAGTGGTTGAGACCAAAATTGAAGTATATCCAGATATCATGTGGGCCCCAAATCAGAGAATTGTGGGCTGATCTGTCTGTTGGGCCACTTTTACAAGGATCTAATGGCTGAAATTTGATATGTACGGTTAATTTATGGCCCTCAGGCCATATATAAAGTTTCGAGCCGAACGGATGGTGGGAACCCTGTGATCTTGCATTCTGTACGGTTTTCAGGCTACTTGAGCTTCAGTTTCTCAGTTTTCTCGGATCTCTGGTGTGTAAATCCATTAATCTTGGTCTCCTGGGGTCCATCCCTTGCCTTGGTGAATTCTGAGCGTTAATTTCATGCTTTTAGCACTCCATTTCAATCCAAGCTTGTAAATATACCTTGCAGCACAAACACGATTAAATCGGGCCGTTAAACAGTACCATGTTTGTAAATCCAGGCAATAACTCGGGTCTGATATGCAATATTTGACCCTCAACAAACTGCCACACCACAATGAGCTCCAAAAACATTTGTGATCCTATTGACCAGAAAGAGAAAAGAGAAAGAAAAGCTCTTAAAATCTTCTATTATGTCTAGGATCGAGTGATTCATTAGTTTGAATGATACGTTTTTGCTGAATTGCAAGATGCTGAAGAGTCATAGGCCAAGTTTTATGTCATTTCAAGGTTTTGCTAGTACAGCTTAAATGCTGGGAAGGAAGAGGTTCATATGCCTCAACTTTGTTGTGCATCCTTTTGACAATCTAAGAATCAGAGTCAAAAGTAACTTGGGGAAAGTTCAAGCATGACCTGTCTTCTTTTGCTTGTGCTTCCATTGTGAGTTTTGACCTCTGAGAGTTTCTTCAACCCAGAAATTACTTATGAACTGTTGCTGACCAATCGGTTCCCATGCTTCTGATATTTCACTGAATCAAACCTCTTGCAGAAAATGGACATCTACCATCCGAGAACAGGAGAGGGATCGATTGACTCCTGTGAGTATTAAATCCATATGCGTGTATCCTACAAGCTACGATTCTAGATATGGATATTGTAAATGAAATGCTTGATGACTGCTCTGACTCATACAGATTGTGGAAGCGCTAAGCACTATGTATCTTGGTCCTGACTATTCTCAGGTATGATAGTCTGGTTCACCACAGTTATGATTGTTACTCTTTTGGGCCACAGAGGATCAAATTGGTTATTTCTGACTGTGGTCTTGCTGCAGCCGAAGGAGTTTGCGGAAATATCGATAAAGGACATTGATAAAGTAGCTAATAGTTCCTTTCCTCTTTGCATGCGGCACTTGTTTGAGAAGGTAAAAAAACTGGATTTTCTAGACACCTTTGACAAGGTTCTTTTTTTGTGTCTGGTTTAAATTCATTAAATTCTTTCCCACTAGTTTTGTGGTACTGGTAGCCCGCTCTTAGTAAAAAAATATTGATTTTATCTCTTAACTGTGCTATTTATGTGCAGCTAAGAGAAGAGCACCACTTAAAGCATGGAGGAAGGATGCAACTGGGTCTTTTTCTCAAGGCACTTATCTTTTCCTATCCATTTCAATAATGAAATCTACTCTTTATTAAGGAATCACACATGCGGACTATTCATCTGTACACATGTGGAATTAACAAAATAAGCAAGTTAGTTTAATATGTTTATTCAAGTTAGTAGTAAATTTCCTTGTTCATAAGCAACTTCTTTAGCGTAAGACAATTAGAGTTATGATTAAAATAGGAGAGAGTTATATGAAGAGCTTATATAAAGGCTACATGTATGGCTCTAGAGACATTATATGATGCTTAGAACTTTCAGATCTTAGAAATTTCAGATTTTCTACCCAGTGATTGAGTTTTTAGAAGACTGGTTCTTCTATCATTTTCTAGCTGTCGATGCATAGAAGGCTGTTCTAACTTTTCAATGCTCCCTTTTCTTTTTTCATCAATTTTGTGTAATTATGTTGAAGTTTTTTGAGGTTGGAATCTCAAAAATTTGGTATGTGCAATCCAACTATAAATTATTTCGTTTTGGGTTCAATTTCCTCATTGTACTATGTCACGTGTAACGATAATAAATGCTTCAAGCTGAACTGGAAAACTGAAGCTATGAACAACACCTAAAATAGTGCATTCTACTGTATATGTATTTTATGTGTGATGTTCTTGCTGATTGATCAACGAGAAATTGGGAATTGTGATAGCTTGTAAAGACTCTTAATCATCTTATTCACAGGCTAGTCAATGCTGAATTTTGCTGCCACAACCAATGTTGAAGCAGAAGGTTGGTCAAATGAAGATGCACAATAAAATGCTTGCTCATGTATGACATAAAAAGAAATGGAAAGTGCAAGAAAGTTGGTTTTAGTGATTTTATCAACTTCGTAGATTAGTAATGATTTGGTCACGTAACTGATTAAAAAACCATTGAGTTGGCTCTTCTGAAAATTCAAGTATTATTTCCATTGCTGGACCGACAATCCTCTTGGTTTTTGGTAGGTGATGGATCCTTTGCCCATTCCCAATGATTGAGAAATTTTTTCCTCTCATGATCTGGAATAACATAATTTGGAGAAGGTATTTTTTTGATAATTTCAGTTGATTTGAAAAGATGATTGGTATTTCTGTCATTTGTATAGGCTAGAAGGGTTATTGGTTTTCCACTGAAAACATTATTAGTTCTTGAGTAAATTTGAGGTGCATCGTTGGTTGTAAAACATGCTTATCATTTTTTTTTTCAATGAAGAAGTAAAAATCGATCCGTAAGGTTAAAAGGAATGCCATGTGAGTATTTTCACAACCTTTTGCGCTTAGTCACCCTGAAAACTTGAGTTATTTTGACCTTTGTGACTATGATATATTGATCTTGTTGGGAACAAATGACCTAATTATCAATACCTTGAACAATCTGAGTATTTTTGTCGCATCTTCAACTGAAGGGTTTTAGTGGATCCTAAGGGATGGTGGAGAAAGGACATGCTGCTGTGGTAAGAAGTGAGTTGTATGGTGGTGGAAATTCATACCAGCCTATTGACTGACATGTTTTTTTCTTTTTCGTTTTTTGTTTTTTCATTTTTTTGTTTTTTGTTTTTTGTTTTTTACCCCTTTTCAAAATTCCATGACAAATGGAGGTCAGGAAAATATAGAAGTGTCTAAATGCTTTTAAATACCATTAAATGCAGTATAAATGCTTTTAAATACCATTAAATGCAGTATAGATGAAATATGCTGTCTTTGAGCTTATTAAATTGGTTATACACATCTGTACCTAAAAGCCAATATTATTTTGGTGTAGGGTGTTGGCTTGAAATTGGATGATGCTCTTGCATTCTGGAAGGCAGAATTCTCACAAAAGGTTGGTATGCTAACTGAACAAGGTCTCCTTTCTTATCTGATGATATAATACTTTTATTTCCAATGCCCCAAACATTTCCATAATACGAATTGAAGCACTGCATAAACATGTATGCATGTGGCACACCCCATGCATGTTTGCGTTTAGGATCGCATTTTTATGGGCCTGTTTTCATATGGCGGAGTCGGATAGGAGTATAGCCCATTTCATTTTACCTTGAGCAGGAGACAAATAGAAACAAATTTGAAAAGTTACCTTTTCAAAGGTGGTTCCTTTGGGAGAGAACCAAATGTTTGACCTTTTCAGATTCATTGTTTGAGATAAATTATTCGAGTAAGTTATGATTCATTCTCCTTCCATTAGGGCTGCAACTTGGGTTTTTGGGTAAGGTTGTCAAGGTCCTCGGGTCGGGTTAGGTTGGAAAACGCCAACCCAACTTGAAACCGGGTTGTTTTTGGGTCAAGCAAATTCTGGTCTGGTTGGAAATAATCACATGTATTTGGGTTGGGTTTTGTTTGGGTCAGGTTGGATCGAGTATAGAGGAATTTGGGTTGGACTCCTTGGGTTAGAATTTGGGTCAGGTCAAGTTGCAGGTTGGGTCCCCTTGAGTTCATGTCTGGTTCTGGTTGATCCTCGACCTGACCCAACCTGACAAAGTTGCACCCCTACCTTCCATATGGCTGCAATGGACTTTTAGGCTCTTGCAACTCATGGATTGCTTCTTACTTGATAGTAACTTCAACATGCAGCAATTGAACTGTTTCTGTTACAGGTTGGCTCGGAGAGGTTTGACAAGGAATATGCATACGCTATACGCCATAACTATGGAAAAGAAGGAAAGAGGACAGTAAGAACCCTTCTGCAACAAGCTATTAAATGTACTAAGCCAAGTGCTCTATTGGAGAAAATATCTTTGTTTTTTTCTGGCTGGTGCAGGATTACACGCCCTATTCTTGTCAAAAGATCATCACTTCAACTCCTGGTGTAGGAGATCACCATGGCTGTCCATATCGTCATTTTGGGTCAGATTTCATATTCATCTAGATTCATTTATTTGAAGGATATTTAAGTCATTGTCATCATCATCATCTAAGCCTTATCCCAATTAATGAGGGTTGGCTACATGAATCCAGTTCCACCATTCCACTCTATCATATTGTTCGGACTTATGATGAAAGTTATGGTATACGTTTGACGCTTGCTGCCAACCTGAGCAACCTTCTATCCTGGCTGGTGACTGGCAATGAGAGCAGAAAACTCCCACAGGCACGATGTAATATCCTATTATATAGGTTGATTACAGTCAAGGGCTATCTGATAGTCTATTGCATAGGTTGATTACAATCAAGGGCTATCTAATAGTCTATTACATAGGTTGATTACAATCACCAAGTTATTTGAAAGATATTTAGGTGGGAAGAAACCATGAGTTCCTGATGCATCGGGACATCAATGGTTTCCTGATGTGCCAGTCCAAGCAGGTAGTTCCCTGGTTCAGTGATCCAAACTGTTGATTTGATGAGCCTTGTTGTGGCTGTTCCCAGATGCAAATATCATAAATCTCCAATTGGTTTGTAAATGTAGACAGTTAAGAAAAAAGTACTGCAAAGGTCCAGAAAAAGGTCAAGATTGAATGGAAAGGATCTTCAAATCCGGAAGACTTTTGGATCATCTTCCATCCAACTTGGGTCCCATTGGGTCAATGATCATGATCACCGAGACATGGGGCCCGTGTGTACGGACCATGAGCATCAGGACAATATCCATATCCTGACACTTCTGGACTGTAGTTTCTCTTAATTGGAAGAACATGAAGGTGTAGCATGGTGACTGTCAATAATGGATGGAGAAGGGTAGAGGAGATGGGAAGAGGACGAGAAAGGTTATTGGGTTGCAGCACCCTAGTGAGTTGTGGATTGGAAGTTTCAATTCTCCTTTTTGTTTTTCCTGTTTATCAGTGAGCAGAATTTGAGAGCTGCCCTTGGTAAAATGGAGTTGGAGGTCGGGCAATGGATGACATATTGGAAAAGGTCCAAAATCGGCATTATCAGGTATTTGGATTTCCACAATCCTTTAGCTCTATACTTGTTTGGACTTTGGAGTCTATTAGCTTTGATTGTCTTTGTAACATTGTTTTATGTTGTAAATACGTTTTTGTCAGTTGGCATGCACCTTGACATTTGAAACGGTTCATGCCTCCTCTTGTGACACTGGGATCAACCATCCAAACCAGTACTTCAGTGAAAGCCAGAAAATCTTTCAATCAAAGGTATATGCAGAATATTTTATCGTTATCATTTTTTTGAAGCTCACATGCAGCCATGTGTGAGAAATCCAAGCCACAGTTAGGTGGGTTACACTGAAGATGGTCTAGTCAAACAGCCAGGCCGGTCGACTCATCTGGCGGGCAGGAAGTGTATGAAAACAATGTGCCAATGCCAACTGTCCGCATTCAATGTGCATTTCTGGACAGCGTGATGAGCAAAGAGGCCTAATTTCTGGGATAGGCAACTGACATGGTGGGGCCTACACCTGATTCAGGGATGCCATCTCACGCACGTGGCTGCATGTTGAGGTGTATGCATGCTTAGCAAACTTCCCACTATTGTCTACGGAAGTGATTGGCAATTATGCTGTGGCAATCAAATCAACTGTCAGTTGTGATGAGATTGGGAAACCAATTCATCTTATGTTTTAATACTGATTGGAAAATAACTTCCTTTTGCAGAACCCTCCCACGACATAAGGGTCCATGCTTTTCTGGGTGTAAAGTCAAGATTGTTCATGTGCCAATGGCCCAGGTTTGAGTCGAACCTTTATTTAAGAATCAGACCTGTTGCCAAACATTTGAGGTTGCTTCTGTGCCAAAATTTCCGAAGAAACCATATCCCAACCAGTTCAACAGGTTCTCTATCGAACAGTTCAGCTAAACTGGTTCTTGCTGTAGTAGCACGATCTGTTGAGTTTTTCCTGCATGTGTTGCTCATCCAGCATATGTTGCTGGATGGGGCCTGCAGGGCTGCATGGTTGGATGAACTGTGCATCTGGTGGCCCCACTATGGGTGGGCTGTTCTTTTGAACCCTGCTGATTGGACATTCTAGTCCACAAAAAATTTCAGTTAGGGCCTGTTGGGATCCATGGAAATTGAAGGAAAGGAAACATTGTTTCCCATGAAACCCACTTTCCGTTGGCTGTCAAGCCTTTATTTGGGAAAATTTGTGGGAACCACCACTTCCCAATTTCTATCTTTGGTGGAAAATAAACAAACTTATCTTCCCACCTCCACCCCTAAGGCATTTTCCACGATGGAAGGAAAATGGGTTTCCCAAGGGGTTAAGCCCAGTGCCACCGTACCTCACATGTGTCAAATGTGCCAAATGAGCCATTTGCCCATCTTTGGTTATGCCCCACATGTGCCACATGTGCCAATGTCCCACATTTGTCCCCATCCATCTTCTCTTGTGCTCCACATGCGTAAAGCATCCACAAGTGCTAATGTGCCACATGTGACATCATCCATCTTCTCCTGTGCCCCCACATGTGCTAACGTGCCACATGTACCACTAGTCATTTTTTTCACACCCCACGTGCAAAGCACTCCATATGCGCTAATATACCATATCTGCCATCATCCATCTTTAATCGCTCCAAATATGCCACATGTGCCTATGGTGCCAATCTGCAAAGGTGCTGCCATCTAGCTTCAAGTCCCCTCAAATGTGCTAGTGCGTGTCTTGTGCCCCATGTGCCATAGTATAGCTTCAAGCACTTCACATGTACTGTATGTGTCACAATTCATCTTCAAGCGCCCACATATGCCACGTATGCCACAAGTGCCACTATCCATCTTCAAGCATCCCACACCCGCTACATGTTCTAACTTGGCACATGCTAGTGACGACCTAACAATTTTTCTCAAGAAGATTTTTTGTTTTGCCAAACAACAAATTTGAAAATAGATCCTAAATTTTCAGAACAATCTTGTTGAAATTGTTGAAAAACAAACAAGGAAAATGATGTTTCCTTTACCCAGTGTTTTAAATATCAACGATATCGGCCGATATATCCCACGATATATCTTGTATCCCACCTGTGCGATACAAAAGTCACAAGTAGTGCGATATATCTCACATGTTCGATCTGGTGAGCATTTTCGATTTTTTTTTTTTTTTTTTCTATAAATCATGTTAAATCTGTGTCAAATTGTTGCAAATCCATGGTTTTTCATGTTTTGCATGAAAAATCATGGTTTGGGAGCTTCAATTTCGAGATTTGGAGGAGATGGGCCGAGTTGCGGAAATTTTAAATAAATAAATAAAAAGAATCAAAATTTCCCACTTTCTTGCAAATCGGTTGCAATCCTTGTGTCCAAACATAAAATCAAACATTTATATAACCCGATCTAGTGATTCTTCTTTTGCTTTTGACTGTATTGTTTGTGTTTCCACATGTCTTCTTACATTTATAAACTATATGAATAGACTTTGAATATGCTTGCATCAATTCAGTTAGACAATGCATGATTAGGACCCCATGCAAAGAAAACCTATTATGTGCACTTATTTTTTGTAATATTTTGATTTATAAATGTGTGTTGATGTCTCTTTTAACAATCATTGAAGTTTCATTGAAAATTTCAACCAATTTCCCCATGTTTCCAACAACAACAATACATTACCCGATACAACCGATATATCCCATGCGATAACCGATATGTATCTGTATCCCAATTGGACGATACATAACACGATACCGATATTTCGAACACCGCCTTTACCACAATTTCTTGGAAATAAGGTTCCCAAGAAATACTATTTCCTTTCCTATGCATTCCATAAATCCAACTTAAATATGGACATAACTGTTTCTTCTTCATCCTCTTTTTAATTTCAACTGAATGGGTAGGACTTACGGACCTCCAATTGGCATGATTTATGGATCCTTGGCTCATCCACAACCCATGCTGGATGCAAATTGATCTCAGATCTGTATCTCCGTCAAATGTTCTAGAAATTGGACCACATGGGCCAGCCTAACTCTGAACACTGGGTCCAGGTCTTGCTACCATTCACTAGAGCTGGTTCATTAAATGGAGAAACTTCACCTCAAAGACTCGTTCGAACTTCCTCATGAAAAAATAAAGGGTATAACTAATTATGATGTTGATGTTATTTCTTTTCAGCTTGGCATGTTTGGCGAGTGGAATGCTGCTGTCCAAGCCTGGTATGAGCCATCTTGCTTCGATGTCTATATGTATTCATGTAACAATGTGAAGCAGATAAATGCCCACATTTACTGTAGGTCTTTCTTCATTATATATATTTTTTTCCAAGGGCAGTGAAGCTGGTTATGCCAGAGAGCTTGTTCTTTTTTACCTTTGTTGCATCTCTTTGAGGGGGTGGATCAGATCATGAGGTGGCCCACTTCCTTAAGTGTCTATTGGTGGGAACTCAACTGTGGAATTCTGGCATAGAATTCAGATGTTGTGCACAGTAAGGACCTTCCATCTGATGGGCCTTGCTGTGGATGGGCATTCCCTCAAAATATTTCCCAGTTGGAAGATGCAGCCCTTCAATCTCTTTCCTATTTCTTCTTTCTTCTTTCTTTATTTCTTTCTTCTTCTTCTTCTTCTTCTTCTTCTTTTTTTTTTTTTAATAATAAATAAATTGAATGTGCTCCTTGTTGGATCCGAGTATTAAGATTAAGAAGGGGATTATTGTTTCCCAAATGAGGGTTCTCTCACCTTGTGAGAGTTAATGGCACAACCCTTAGGTTGGTGGATTAGAGTCTATAAAACTTGATTAGCAACACAACAAGAAACAAGAGAAACTGAGAAAGCCACGAGCATTAAAAAAAAAACACCTATGGTCAGGAAGAGCACTCATTGTGATCACAAGTATCATATGACATTCCCCATTTGGCTGACGGTCGATGGTCCTGATAATAGAAAATTTCACCTTGTTTTATTACAATTCCTTGGTACTCTTGGATTTCTTGCGGCATCCCCAATCTGCAGTGGGGCCCATTAGTATCATTAGGTCATTTTTTATGACTGAACTATGGGACCATCCATGTCATTGGACTACCTAGTGAAACCGTGCTTTGTGCTGTGGAGATCCTAGAAGGCTATTTTGATTTAGGTGGGCCCTGTTCTTGATTTAGGTAATAGCTACTAATACCCTTTTAAGTGATTAAATTTCTAAATCACCTTGGAGTTGGTCTTTTAATGTACGAATTTTCTAACCATGATTGCAGTGCCTGGTGCATCAATCCCTCGCACTTTCTTAGTGATTCTGCTCAAAATCTTGCTGAATTGCTCAATTGCGTTTGTCAGTGAGTTCGAGAAGAATTATTTTATATGGCTGTTAAGAAGTATTATCACTTTGCATTAGGGGTGCCAATGGGAACCAGGCCTTGTCTGACAGTTAAGACCCAAGGCCTGCCCAAAAAATTAGTTGTGTCCATGCCGAATGTGATCTGGCCTGAAAATTGATAAAATCAATGGAATATTCATAATCCATGTGATGGTCAAGTGAGAAATAGACATTTTATGTGAATGAAACTAATGGTCTAACGCTCAAGATAGATGTGTTGCCTGATGGTTGGAATGGCATATTGGCAGTATATAACACGTACATACATAGTTTGAGTTGGACTAAAATAACTTGAGCCTAAGCCTAATCCAAAAGTTGATTGGGCCATTCACATGAGGCCCCAAGCTGGATCATAGGCCTAGCTAAGAGGTCCAAGACATGCCCAAAGCTGGGTCGGACTTGTCAGGCTACTCAGACCACCACCATTTGCATCCCGTAAATGTGGCCCACCTGTACAAATTGTACAAACTTAAGACCCAAGTATCGTATGGTGCTGATCTGGGAGGCTGTGAGTGGGCCTTGGGATGATTTAATGGCTTTAAATCGTCGAATTCAACTTGGGGGTGATTCCTGGTTGTTGAAGTATATGTTGACTTAAGTTGCGGTTTCAAGACGCATATGAGTCATATGCGGACTCGTCCAAGTCAACTTGGATTTGGCCGGACTTGAACTGGTTTGACACCGTGTTCATCCATATGAGTTTACTCAGGTGAGTTGGGTCCATTCACACCTGACTTAGGTGAGTTGCATCCTTTTCTTGCTCTTTACCCTATTTAACACTTTTTTTTTAAAATTATTATTATTTTATAATTATTATTAATCACTTACAACTCAATATGAGTTTTTATGTATGAATGCGCATTGTACTGTGTCATGTGTGAATATAGCTGTTAAGGGGTCCGTTAACCGTCAGGTCCTATAGGATACCTGAGCTAATTGGGTCGGGGTCTGATCAAGTCTGGGTCCTTTCAGGTCTGACCTAGACCTGAATCCAGTGGCGTCGAGGTTCCTGTTTCGTACCCATCAAGTCTTTTAGATTTAGTTTTCTATTTGGTTTAGATCAAATGAGAGAGCATTTACACAGTTAGGCCGACTTGATGGATGGTTTTAGATCACTCACGTGTGGTGTGGGAACCTTATTCCATTGGTAGGAAAAACAATATATATTTAATGGGTTTTGTTAATGTCCCCACCATGGGTTCACTTTTAAATGGCACATGTATTGACCTATCATGTATCTAAACCTTTCACGCATTCATTACAACTAGGAGAAAGCCATGGTATTCAAATCATTCCAATTGGATGATCAATAGCATGGAATTGGACAGGCAAGATCATCATCTTGAAACACTAAGTATATCTTACAATTCTAAAGTAGCATTTTGGTTTGATGATTTTAACCTGTGATCTATAGCTAGTAAACAATGTAAGGTAATAATTGTACCATGGCTTGCTTCCATTGGTATTATTGAATGAACTGTTCCAATTGATGATTGAGTGTCCCACATGTCATTCAAAAGTACACGGGGGGAGGGGGGGGGGGGGGGGGGGGGGGGGGGGGTAAGTATATTTGCAAAATGCACCATTAAAACTACCCTACCAGAACCTGACTTGATCTGACCTGACCCAAAATTTACTAGGTCCCAAAAGCTGATATTTGAATATGCTTCAATTACTTGACGGGTCCAAAAAATTCAAACTGAAACCCTTTAAAATCTGGTTGGGTCCATGTGGTACCCACAGGTCTTAGAACCCATTGACTGACCCCATATCTTAATGTGAATATGGAGACTGATACCCTACTTGTAACGAGCAGGAATATTTCCTGTTGTTCACAGGGTTTGTAAATGTGAGGACTAAGGTTGGTTTATGAGAACCATCCATTGATCTGATAGCTCCCCTCATGGGTAGAACATGTATCTCAAATCTCTCAAATTTCTTAGCCATGGTTCATTCATCATGAAGGCCATCAGAGTCATATCTTTGATAAACCAACCATGGCCCCCACATGTACAAACTCGGTGCACAACAAGAAAGTTCCTTGTTATGCATTTCCTCGAAAATCGACAATCCGCGTCTTCGTCTTCGTGGAAAACCTAATAAAGTGATTTTCATTTGGAAATGCTGTCAGTGTCGACCCAACTAACGCGGCAGTCGCCGTGACTTGACATAAAGCTTCTTTGGAACACAACAGCTATGAATTCCATTATAACTATTTTAAAATTTTTATTTTTTTTTCAAACTCTTTCGAGTAGGGTAATACAACGACATCATGATTTGATGTAATGATATTAGATTTTACAAGGAGTTCCATTTACAGGCGTTTCTAAGAAAAGTATTTCTAAGAAATTAAGCTTTTTTCCTTTCTTGTTTTGGTATTAATAAGATTTACAAGGTAAGACAATCAGGGATTGAACTTGGATCACTCACACACGCTGCACAGTCTGTTTCGACTTTACTAGTGGGCCCGAGGCAGTCCTTAGGAAAAGTTTCTATTCTCCTCGAAATATCGAAGTTCCGTCACTTTCTTCCACCCTACGTTTCAGGCTTCCAAATTACTTGTGTTACAAGGTTTAAAGTAGTGAAAATGCTTGACTGAATTTTGTATGGATGTGGATGGAATGAGTTTATATGGATGAGATCCACCCCGTCCATCAGGTGGGCCACCTTGTCCTTGTACTTGGGGCCTAAAAATTAGGCTGATTCAATACTTGGATGAGCTACATCATGGGAAACCATTGAGATGGGAAGTCCACGTTGGCACATGTGTGTGAACACAAGTGTGACCACGTGACCACTTTTGATAGTTGAGCAAGTCTTCCACACGACTGGTTGTACAGGAAAACTAAGGGCCCGTTTGGCTGGGTGGATTGGAAGGGATTGAATTAGGGTGGATGGCATGGATTTCTAGGTAATGATGGTGTTGTCAGTAGATTGTCTTGAGATCCATGGGATTGCTATATCCCTGAATTGCTATATCCCGTCTGTTTGGCACGCCCAGCCAAACCGGGTTTAAACCTTCCCATCCCTTCCCATCCCTTCCCATCCCTCAAACCAAACACGTCCCAGGCAAATTTGAACGGATTAGGGTGGATTGGATGAGATTTAAACGTAATGATGGTGTTGTCAGTGGATTGTCTTAAGATCCATGGGATTGGGATCAGATCACCGACTCTGTTTGGCACGCCCGGCCAATCCTGGGATTTAACTTCCAATCCCTTTCAATACCATCCAATCCCTTCCAATCCGACCGGCCAAACGGGCCCTAATAGGATGAAGCCGGTTTCTTCGTGACAACGGGTATAAAACCTCAACAGTAATATTTCGCATTTGAATATAAATACAATAGTGTTTTATAAGAACTCTATTTTGAGGTCAAATTCATATGTTGTCGCAATTTAATGACCATTGGTGATTACTAACTGCCTTTAATCACCAATCATTGGTAAAATTCATATGTTGTCGCAACTTAATGACCATTGGTGATCACTAACTGCCTTTAATCACCAATCATCACCGATCATCAACCTTCAATCATCCCATCATGATGTAGGGAGGGACATGAGGTCAAGCATCATCTTCCTCACGGGGATAACTGAGGGATAATTGTTCCGAATCCACGGAACTTCTCTAGACTCTCTCACAAAGACTCCTCAAATTCACGAGAAAGAAAGCAAGCAAAATAAAAATAAATTTTATAAAATTCATACTTGATCGATGAATGAAATAAATGAGTTTATGACCCTTTATATAGGAATACTAAGCAATGAGAGAGAAATTAGAGTCAAACTACAACTAAAACTCTTAGAATTCACAACTTACGGTTGTGATGTCTATTGTGCAAGGTTTTCGGTCAAAAATAGTAAGTATCCTATTTGACTTCACGAAGATGTTTTCCTCATTATTCTAAGCACTTCTCATGTTGGGCGCTGCTCAGTTCACACTTCACTGTTAGCCACCCCCACTAGGGATCAATACTAAGACCTCAGTGTTGAAACGAGGTATCTTTCACTCAGTCTACCACTTGAGCTATGAATCAAGGTGTAATCAAACTAAACCTTACTATTTATAGTAGAAAAGGAATTAAAATAGGGAAATGATCGTTGATCTGGTGGTATTTTGCAAATACGACTTGCGCAACCCGGTGTAGCAGGGTTGAGTGACTAAAGTAGCTCATTCTACCCCAAAATCATATATTTTATGCCTGATAACTCATTTCGGATTGTGAGATACGCCCGATTTAAAATTTGATGGTTCGGATTACTTTTGTTGTCAATCAAACCTTTTCTGATCCATCTTGGCCATAAAACTATCCGCAACCCGCTCTACATCATATCATTATAATGTCCAAACTGTGTGTGGGATTCATCTTTGTGTTTATATGCCATCCAATCCATTCATTTGATATAACTCACAAGGATGAATGGCTTCCCTGAAAATCAGGATATTCCAAGATGCATGTGGACCACATTAGTTGCATGTCGTGTGGCCCACCTAAGCCTTGGATTTGACTGAATTTTATGATCCAGAGTGTCATGGACTATGTTGGTCCATGTCAGGGATGAGCAATACGCAACCTGATGCATTGATTTTAAACCTTGCCTTGTATGGTACAACTCAAATGCACACACGTTCTTGCGGATCATGTGCCCTGCGCCTCCTTAAGTGTTGAACATGCCATTCAACATGATAGCGAATCATAACACCACATGGTTCAGCCCATCCACACACATGCACACGTGCGCAATCTGAGCTTCTTTCACGTGGGTCTCCTTTTGTTTATTTCAGGTGGTCCACCTTGGGTTTTAGCCTAAAAATTCAAATGGTCCTAAAACTTCAATTTCCCAATCAAAATAGGGAATTTTATTTTGTGAAGTTTTCTTGCAAAAGTGATGCAAATAGAGACCCTTTTGGTATAATCAATTTCGTACCTTTCATTTGGATCTAAGTAATTTTTGAGAGATGAGAAGCTCATATTTCAAGGTGGGACCCACATGATAAACGGTCTAGATTGACTATAAGCTTCTTCACTGTAATAAAATCAGATCGTTCATTTTGGTCAGAATTATTTAGATGGTTGAAATCATCCTTTTGAAATGATTGTTTAGAGGTGCATGCACTCAAGAGTAAAGATCACATGATGGACAGTTCAAATCAATGGTTAATATCTTTTTCCTGCAATTGATCGAAGCTATTATTTCCTTACACATCGATCGGGCCGTTAGGATGACTCGATCAAAGCGACGCAATGAAAAGTGGGGCATGCATGATGGGTCCAGAGAAACGATTAGGCCCTTTTTCACACAAACGATCTAGACCGTCCATTTTCCTACCAGTTGATCATACCTTTAGGATGATCCAACCAAACGTTGTTTTTAAAAAAAAAAATTAAAAAAAAAAAAAATCATTTGGGAGCTATTCAAACGGTTCTTGGAAAAGCACATGCAATTGAGAGTAAGGTTCACATGATGGACATGCCATATTGATGATTAGACCTTTGTTTTCCACTTCGGATGTGTTAGATGATCCAATCAAAGTAATTTCTATGAAGTACATTATATATATAAAAAAATGGGGCCCATGTGATGGATGATAAAGATAGATTGTTAGAACCTTTTTCCTATAACCAACATAGGCCGCTATTTTCCTAAAATGATGGGCCCCATCATGATGTATGTGTCTTATCCATGCCGTCCATCCATTTTGGATCATTATTTTAGGGCATAAGCCTAAAAATGAAACAGATCCAAAACTCAGGTGGACCACACCACAGGAAAACAGTGGTGACTGAATGCCTATCATTAAAAACTTCCTAGGGGCCCACTGTAATGTTTATTTGCCATCCAACCGGTTGATTTGGTTCCAATGACCTCGACGAATGTTAAAAAACGAATATAAGCTTGATCCAAAACTTTTGTGGCCTATGAGAAGTTTTTAATGGTGTGCGTTAAATCACCACGTGTCTTGCAATGTGGTTCACCTGATATTTGGATCCGCCTAGCTCTCAAAATGGATGGACGGCGTGGATAAAACACATACATCATGGTGGGGCCCACAGCAGTAGGAAATCCGCGTCCTTGTTTTGGAAGGACCAATGAATTTAGACTCATGCATGTGTCATGGGTAAGTGAGCTTTCATGTAGATAGTAGCACCTACACGTGTGACTACAGTTTGACTGTGAAAGTGAAACATCTCCACATAATTCATCCCAGGCACACGTGCCAATATGGAATGCATGCTCAATATATGAGATTCCACCAGGTGGGTCACCCTCTTCAAAGCTTCCATCACAAGCAACCACACGTATCATCATGGAACGTGTGTGCAGGAAACGAGTTTGCATCAGGTGGGCCATCCTATTTTGATCTTCTGGCCAAAAAATCAGACTCTTTTGTTCAGAGACAAAGAAAGTTATTTGATACTCCGACAATGTAGGATGGTTGATACGCTGGCTTGCAGAAATGATTAAAGTGGCATGCGTTAACTAAAGTTAAACCGGCTAAATTGCACAACCCACTGTCAATGAGTCAAGTTCCAAAAATCATATTGATTGATCATATCCTAATGATCATGCGGGCCGTGTTTGTTGAAATGGGACCAATGGATTTACACCGTCCAATGCCTTTGCTAAGTTCACGCGCGTGTACAAGCGATCCAGTGCACACGCGACCAGCGTGGCCGACGTGTGCAATATCCAAGCCATCCATCGGAAGAGTACCACTATGTAGATTATCTGTCTCAAAAATCAGATCGATCCATTAGTCAAGTAAGCCGTAATTAACTAAACAATCGTACGGTTGTGAAAAAATAGCTGAATTTTCTAAACCATTGAATTATTGATAAGATCATGGCACACCTACTGAACGGACTACCTTTATCCTTGGGCATTATCATCTACAGAGTGAGGTCCACCTGGTGGATGGCTTGGATATTTCACACGTTTGCCAGTCTTGCATATGTGGTAGCGTCCACTTGTACACGCGTGTAGTCTTAGCATATCTTGTTGAGTACGATAAGTCGCGTGCCCTTGTAGCCGTACGCAGGAAGGTGGGAACTGGAATCTGGAATCTGGAATCCTCTACATCTGTTTTACGCAGTGCGTAAAAGCCTCAGGTCTGTGGGGTCCACCCTATTGTACATGTAAAATCCACTCCGTTTATCGGGTGTAGTCCTAGACGTTAGGTCCCAATACAAGAAATGAACGGCTAGATCTGCAAGTTAGATCGTCAACACCACACGGAACAATGGGGATGGGATGCCAACCATAGGTTGGTGTGTGGGGCCACCATGTGTATATTTCATCAAACCCGTTAACCAGATTAACTCGATAGAATAAAGAGGATATACAGAAAGAAACCTGAGTTAAAAAAAAAATAAAATAAAATAAAATCAGGTGGGCCACACCTTTTGAACGGACGCGGATTGCGTCCTACCCCCGCCCGTCTCCAGCACTGAACGGGCATTTCTGTGAGTGGGCCCACCATGATGTATCTGTTTATCCAAGCTGTCCATCGCTTTTCTAAGATTATTTCAATGCATGAACACAAAAACTGACGCAGATCCAACGCTCCAGTGGACCACACCAAATAATAAGCTTGGTTGCATTAAATGCGAGAGTCATCTGTTGTGTGGTCCATTTGAGCATTGTATATGCCGCTTAAAATAATCTGAGAAAAATGATGAACGGCTTGGATAAACGCATAAATCACGGTGGGCCCGCCCACAGAACTGCCCGTTCGGGGCTAGAGACGGCCGCGGGTAGGACGCAATCCACGTCCCTTTTGAACATACAAGTTTCAGGAGTGATTTACTTCTCATTTGGTGGGCCCAAACGTGTCTTTAGTCGAGTTTATATTCTGTATTCACGGTTGAAATAATGATTCTCACACGATGGGGGGAATGAATTTCGCATATAAAGATGGTGGGCCCACGGAGCTTATTGCTATTAGGGCCTGTTTGGCCGGCAAACTGGATGGAATTAGATTGTATTGGAAGGGATTAGAAGGAGCAATCCCGAGATTGGCCGGGCGTGCCAAACGGGCACATTGAACTTTTGCCTGGACTGGAGTCATCCACTGACATCACCCTCATTACCTTGAAATCCACCCAATTCCTTCTAATCCCATCTATTTTGATTGGAACATGTTTAGGTGGACGGATTCGAAGGGATTGGCCGGGCATAATCTCGGGATTAGCCCAGCAGGCCAAACATACTCTGTGGTAGATTCCTTGGATATAACAATTCCATGGGATTGCCAGCAATCCACTACTGCAGCCATCATTACCTGCCATCCACCATAATACAATCTAATCCCATGGGATGGGCCCATCCAAACACGTGATTTTTATGAAATGCCATTGAAAAAAATATATACAACCACCCAAAAATTTTCTTTTAGATATTATCACCCATATCTTTAGGGTCTACTTATATTACAACTTTCTGTCCAATTCAAATAACTATCATTTACTTATTTTTTAAAATAAATAAAAAATTTCTAAATAGTAACGGTAGAAAGTGATGTAGATAGTTCAAAAGTAAATGAATAACAATCCTAGCCATTCGAAGGTGGGCTGTAGCTCGGATTCGACGGAAAGTAGTAAAACAAATAGAACCCTTAAAAGCTAACATTTAAAGACACTTTTTGAGGGTCTATGTCTAATTAAGTAAAAATTGGTGGCACCTTGTAAATATCCCTTTCTGTCATTATAGAAAAAATTATGATTAGTAGGCTAAGTGCACCGGCCGCAATGGCCGGGCTTGGGTAGGTCTCGGCCCGGATTTTGTACGGGCCGTCGGGTCAACCATATTCAAAAGTCTGATTTTGTAAGGCCCGACCCAGCCCGTCATGGGAGTTTTTAATCCACATGGTTTCATTCGAAGCAGTGGCATCCACATTATCTGTTCGGACCGTCCGTTTGGTCCACTCTTCATGGGCTGCCTTGAAAAACATATATCAATTAAATGACTAACAACCGTCCAATTACTGGCAAATGAAATGGACGTAGAAGATAGGCCCAGTCACAGATCTAGAATAATCTGATCGCTGCAGGTTTCGCCCACTGACATAATTCAGGGTACCAGACCTAATGGACGGTCCAGATCGGAAATATAGATGCCCCTTAGTTCAACCTAAACTATGTGGATAGAAAGGTTTCCATGCACTTAGCCCACCGGTTCATTACTCACGGAAGCCGATTGCCTGTGGGGGTGCATACAGATATACCTGTGCCAGGGCTGTGGGGTCCACAGAAATGTACACTGACAAATCCACTCCGTCCATCTGTTTTGAAAGACCAAAATAAGAGAGGAGACTAAAAAGCATGAAGATCCAAAATCTAGTTGGGACACACCAATATAACAGTGGGAACGGAAACGTCCACCTTTGAAGCCTCTTCAGAGCTTAACATGATGTTTATATTCCATCTAAACCGTTCATAGGGTTATTACCACTCATATAAACTGTAGGCACAAATATCATCTTGATACAAAACTTCTATTTGTCCTGTCTTATTGTGATCTTGCAAAACAAATGGACAGAGAGGATTTGTCACACGCATCTCTGTGGGCCCCACACAGCCCCAGGCACAGGAGTATGTCTGTGTCCGGGTTCATTGCTTAGGTTTTAGTTGTTTGGAATCACTTGAAGGTAGTATCAATCGCTCAGAAAACAATGGTTAGGATGGAAAGAAACATTTTGGGCCATTGAAACATGTCCAGATCCAATCAGCTATAATGCATCTTGGACCAATAGCAGTAATACTCTTTTCTCTTTTAAAAATGACCATCTCCAACATTGTAAGTCAACTTAAAATACAATATCTTTATTTTATCTCATTAATCCACTCATTAGGTGGGCCATACACATGCGTGGCTTCAAACCATTAGCCATGCATTAATGTCAAACAATCTATAATCTAGGCCGCATGATTAATGGCCTAGGCAAACTTTATGATGTGGCCCACCTTTTCCATGGCCATGACCTCATACACAATCAACGCATTAGAGGAATATAAAAACTTTCATGCATATGATCATTTCTCTTCCTAACAAAATTTTAAACTTGGATGGCTGAAAATGCAAGTGCATGGTACCTTTCTCAAAGGAGCTGCATCTCAAGTCAAAAACTAATGGTTGAAAGTACACTTACTTTACACTAGTAAACATATTCATGTACAGTAGCCATAAGCAATGATGGTGTGATCATCATCTTAGCCACACATGCTGACAATGTGGCCAATAACTCTTAACCAATCATTTCTTTTTATCACATGCGCCTCATCTTTGAGATGTGATAGCTAATTGGATCCTTACTCTTCTCAGGTGGTAGACTTTAAGGAGTTTCAGCACCCAGTCAAGGGTTCGAGTATCCATAGGTGGTGAAATCTCATTATGGCATGAGTGTGTGGAGGTGTGTGTGCATGTGTTAGAAAAAACAAAAAAAAAAACAAAAAACGAGGTGTGATATTGATTCCACATAAGTTTGAGTAGTTTATTGAAATTTAAAGTGCATTATTGGATTGGCCATCAATATTTTGGATGTAAATAGAGTATTGTTTTTGTCCGCGTCGATTTTCTTTTAACTTCACTTAGTATAATTTGATTAGACAATAGACTACTATTAAAGATGAGACTCATGAAAAACATATCTAAAATTTATTTAGTTGAGTGAAATTTAAATTGAGTACTATATTATTTATATTTACAATAAAATTTGATTGGACAGCAAACTATCGTTAAATATAAAATTTATCCAATCACCTATTTTACTGAATAATTTTCAAACACACTTGGTGCAGGCTACTTTCACACAACCATTAATAAAATCCCATCACGATATACCAACATTAAGTTCAGGTTGGTGTTGTACCTAATCCATCCTTTGAGTAGGTCACACCATTGATATAGACCGCCTTACATTTTGCAGAATTGCCTCCTCACAAGCACAACTTGGGTGAGACCATCGAACCAGTAATGTGGGTGAGACCCTTTCTCCATATATGGTCCCAAAAAATGAAGCTGATATAAGTTTCCGCTAAACCAAACTACTGAAAAGAGTGGTCATTAAACTCTCACCATTAAAGCTTCTTAGCGTACATCATACTGTTTATTAAACATCCAACCTACCACCATTAAAAGCTTCGTAGCATAAAGCTATTATGTTTATTGAACATCCAACCTATTAATAAAGTCGTATAGAAATGGAAAAAATATAATATATATCAGCTTGATCTAAAGATTTGGTGGAACCAGTGTTTCCTAGTGTGGTCCACCTGAAATTTTTTCTGCTTTATTTTTGGGACCATGGTGGCCCCCTAAAGTCAGGTTTCACCCACATTACCGGGTCTCAACCAAGCTGCGCTTCCCATACGCAGGATTCAGCCGTCAATTTTTTCAACCGTTAGTTTGTGCATCCCTCTTTGGATTGCTTCCATTGATCAGACAATCTGGCCATCTACACCTTTCATTTTGACCTTCTGCCTACAACCATGATTTCCACCGTGGATCATACCATCGACAGTGTCCCACTGGATGTACGGTTTAAATTTCCAAGGATCCATTCCAAGGAGGGTGGATGTTGCGGAACATGCAATTTGAGGTAGTCCTGCGAATCACCTTTTTTTTTTGTTGACGTACACCTTTTTTTTGTTGACGTAGGAAAGAAACTGCACGCTGAAGTGATGCAGCGGGTAGACTCAGAATCGCGGTACGTGTGGAAAATTTAAATAATTGTGCGAGATCCTGTCCATGCATCATGTATTTGTCAATGTAAATATGCAACTTGTAGAGAACCATTTTGGTTCAATCATCAGGTGGGCCACATTTTTTCTTTAAATAGGGACCGTTCGTAATTTTCTTTTTAGCTATCTATTCATTCGTGCATGTATTATCCATATGAAATAAGTGAAGCAGGCCCTGATTTCTGAAATATGGCACTTTGAAAATCTGCCCTACCTTCTGATTTCTCGCACGTATGCCTTATTGCACTTGTGCGGTGATTCGCCTCTTAAATCTCTACTCGCGCGAATTGCTACCGCATATCTCGTCTCTCCCCAAAAGAAAACGCTAGGGTAGAGGTTACTTTCACCGACGTGAGAGAAACGACTTTGGATGAAATCCATGCCGTCCATCGCACACATCATCATTTTTTAACGTTCATTCCAAAAATCGAGATGATTCAACATTCAGGTGGGCCGTTCCAAAAATTCCTACCTAAAACCTCTAAATTCACATTGCATGGCCCACCTTAGTTTTAGAATACCGTGATTTTTTTATATTGATTTCATTCCGATGACACATCGTATGAATGGATTGGATGGAATATAAAACCACAGTGGGTCCTACAGAAAACTAATGGTGGGCGTCCATCCTGCCTGTTTCCTGTGGTGGGGAATACTTGAGCTTTGTATTATCATGAATTTTGGATTCAATGGTTAAAATGAGACGTCCTACCTGATGGACGGAGTTGATCTTGTGAGAATTACACCCACATGGCTCTCAGTATGCGAAACTACTGTAACTAGAGTGATTACCTGGAAAGCCTTTCCCGCGGACCATGGTGATGCTAGTGAGAAATCCACTCCGTCTATCCTTTTTCCCCGTATCATTGCAGTATATGGGTTAAAAAATGAGGCAGATCCAAAACTCAAGTGGGCTACGTGACAAGATATAGTGAGGATGGAACATCCACAGTTGATGACACATTCTTCTGTCCTCGTAAGTTTTGGATAAGTTTTTTTTTTTTTTTTTTTTTTCAAAGTCATCTAAGGTGAAATAACCTTGTGAAGGGTATGAATGGCATATAAACATAACCTTGGATCATGTTCCAACTCCACAGGCAAGTGACAAGCCTTCTCATAAACAAGTCTAAAGGGAGACATTCCAACAGGAGTTTTAAAAGTAATATAGTATGCTCATAAGATATCAGGTTAATCAGACCGACCAATCATTATTCGTTACAATCAAGGTTAACCGTTTCATCCAAGTTTTAACTACGATTGTCTCCGTCCCTACACTTTTTTGTCGCGACGAGTAATTGAGTCTTGTATCTATCTGTGTAATTTTTTAGCTAAGGTGGAGTTTCTACAAACATCATGAGAGGCCACCCAGCTTACTGTTGCAGGAACTTCCTCATTAGCAAGCAATGTGTGTCCAAAGGTGATTTGGCAAGACTGGATGGTGGATTTTTTGCACACATCATAGGAGGCCCACCTAGCTTCCCATCACATGAACTTCCTGCTTAGCAGGCAATTTGCATCCGATTCAAGCAGTCTATGAGATGAGACGCATTCTATGGACTGAAACCTCTAAATTCACGTGGTGTGGTACGATATTGGTGATTTGGAATAACCTAATTTTGGAAATTACCATTATATTTGTGATAGAAGCCAATAAGCCATATGAACGGATTGGATGGGACATACAGGTCATAGTGATTGGTGGGGTTGCATCTAACTCTTCCTTGTGATATGGCGGACTTGAGTTTTGGAGGAATTTAATTCTTGATTTCCAACATAAAAATAAGGCAATGCAACTGATGGGCAGCAAGAATCTCATCTACATTTTCCCTCACACGATGCTTTGATAGGTATCACTTAGAATTTCAACTAGTTAGATTCTTTTTTTTAAAAATAATAATAATAAAAAATTATTATTTAACGTCCACTTATTTGCAATGCAATGCCAGTTAGGAGTGTGTATTTGATATGCATTAGTAATTATTATGAAATTTTGAAATCAAATCACCATGTATACATTTGCAACTTGCAATTATAATCCATTCGAATCCAACAATTCAATAATCAAAAACATCAAGCTTTGTCCGACAACTTGTATCTGAAAGGACAGAGATATGACTTGTGAATCAACAATAACAAGTGGTAATAAAAATAAAATTATATGGTTTAATTATGACTAAAAAAAAAAATCTTTTAAAAAGCGTTTAAATCGTAAGTCACTTAAGATAGACTACTTATGCTACAAGTAGCTTATTTTAATTTTTTACTTATTAAAAACATAAATATATTTGATAAATAACATATCAACTTCTCCATTCTTTCTTCTCTCTTCATGCGTTTTTCATTACTTATGAAAAGTAGCTAGGAAAGCTAAAAAAAAAAAAATATCTGAAGTGATTATATACTTTTAAGTAAAAAAGTTACTTATAACTAATCATAAACCAAACTTATTTTTCTGAAATAGGTCACTTATTTATTGTTGTAAGTAGAAAAAGCAACTTATTTAATGGTACCAAAACGAGCCCATATACATTTGATGTGAATTGGACAATTCCTCTCAAACATCCCAATTAAAACATTCACACCATGGACTCTTAAATAAAAGCTTCGCTAGTTTGGCCCAGTTTGGAGGGTATACGTCCACTTAATAGCTATTGGCCTGACATATACTGACATAGATTTAACTTAAATTATAAACCATCACATAGTGGGGACACACTTCATATGGATCATAAATGAAGGAATAAAAATGTCTGGACACTTGGTTGGAGGATATTTAATGGATGGTCCTTGATGAAAATTAAGTTGGTCCCACTCAACGAACATCAATCAATCAAAATGTACATTGAACGATCAAAATTTATGATTCTCAACTACCTACAGTGGGTCCCACAAATTGGACGGTTTCAGTGAGTTTGAAATATTTAATATGGAAATTTTTAGAGTGGGTGTCTATAAATTATTTCATAATGCTTAGTACCAAAGAGTAGTCTTTACTTTTATTAACATTATCCATTTATATTGTTGCTCCACTAAATAATTCTGGTAGAATTAAATGATACACTGGCAGAGTAGAACTGCTCATGCGCATGCGCCTATCTTTGTACATACCTGATATATTTTATTAAGTTAAAACCGTTCAAATAGTGGGCCCGTGCTACACAAGCCGTCAAAAGAAAAAGGAAAAGAAATCATTTTCATTATGATATTAAACTTGGGTTTGTTCGTTTGTTAATTTTTGGAGTGTTGACTACTTTAAAAATATATATATATATATATATTATCCACTCGTTATTGGATGCCAGTTTTGTATGATTTTTGTCTTGTTTGCCGTCTAAAATGTGATGGACATATTAGACGGTTTGGATTGAATTACAGATATGCCACGTGTTAAGTACTGTGTGTGCATACTCGTGGATGTAAGTACTCTCTCTTCCCACACGCGCCTTCACACGCATGCACGTGCTAATATGGTTAGTGCGTAGGACATCATATCAGTAAATAAGGTGGACCATTCCGTGAAGATGTCAATACCAAAAATAAGTTAGGTATGATCATCAGATGGGCCACCCATGCATGAAAAGAATCGACGGTTTACAAAAACTCTCTAACCGTCCACACGTACCTAACCAGCCTACATCCTTTGGCTTGGAATGAGATTTTTCGTGGTTGTCTCTCTCGCAGCCTCTTTTATAGATAGCTATTCCTAAGATAAAATTTTGATATTCTGACATGGTGTGATGGATGATAAGTATGAAATTAGAAATTATATATATATATATATATATATATATATATATATATATATATATATATATATATATATATTACAAGTAACTCAAATTAAAAGGTCCAAATTACCCTAGGTTGATATTTTACTGACCAAAAGTCAAGCATATTTGATTATCTAACCATAAATAGTGTTGTACAAGACCCATGTTAGCTCGATTAGCTCGCTTGACTCGACTCAAAAAAGCTCGATTCGACTTACTTTGAAATTGAGTTCGAGCTGATTTTTTTGAGCTCGAAAAAATTTTGAACTGAGTTCAAGTTTTTATTAAAAATTATTTATTTAAATAACACACGCACACACACCCCCACACACTCACGCCGTAGTGGGATTTCACCACCGAGTTCAAGCTTGCCCAAGCTCGACTTTTCTTAGATCGAACTCCAACTCGAATTGAACTCAGACCGAACCAATTCGGTAACACAATTGCTTTGATATTGATGTTGCTCACCAAGTGTTTGATGAAATGATTCAACAAAGTGTCTACTAATGGAAAGGAAGGAATGTGTATGAAACTAATATCATAATTTCTTGATTTTGATGTTGCTTACAAGGTGTTTGATGAAATACTTGATGTCTTACATATAATGAAAATTTGAAGGTGTAATCTATGTGTTTGTGAAAATGCTGCACAGACGAACTCGACTCGATCTTGGCTCAAACTAGCTTGAGCTGCTGACCGAACTGAACCGAGCTGGCCAATTAGGCTCGAGGACCCAACCGAACCGAGTTCGAGCTAGGGTCAGCTAGTGGCTGAGCCGAGTCGAGCTGTGCCAAGCTCGACTCGGTTTGCCACGTGTACACCTTTAACCATAAAGTTAGTGGACATTTATTGGACAATTAAAAATGAAAAATACCCAATGATTCTATTTCTACAAACAAGTACTCATGAGTTTTAAAATAATTTGATTTTGAGACTATAACTTCGCAACTATGTTACACCTTTGACTATCCATTAATCCAAGTGTACCCAAGTTAATATGCTAACCAGCCTTGATTTTTGGGTCGATTGATCTTCGTGATAGTGCAAATCTTTTATAAGGAGCGGATGTCTTACATAGGTGGGATGTTGGCAAGAAAAATACTCCTCTTAAAGCATGTCGTCAATGATGCATGCTTGTTACATGTCGGAAAGATCAAAGCCGTTTATTATGTATGTGTTATTACATCTAACAATCAAGGTAATCTGGCTTGTGCACAAGTGCCACATGATAAGAGTCAAAATAATTTAACTAATTGGAGTATTGCTCTTTCCATATGGTGCATGGAATGAATGATTCTATGTTATGTGTCAAATGTTTATTAATGAAGCAAAGGCATGATAACTGTGTTTGGATTATGAAAAAAGGAAAGCACATGATTCTTGGTCATTCAATAATAATTTTTATGAATTTTGAGATGTGAATTTCAATTTTAAGAGTCTTATTTGAATAGCAAGTGAAGCGACCGTGTCTCTTTTTCAAAATTTTACCTTGTGTAAGAATTTGATTATAAAAAGGTTAATGGTTGTCATTTTCAAGTTTGTTTGGTTTTTCAATTTTCTATGAAATGTAAAATAAAAGAGCCGGCATTCTCATCTCAATGAGTTTGTTTAAATAAGAATTATTGCTCACAAATCAAAAGTCAAATACACCTTTAAGGAAGGTAAATAAAATAAATTGTAATAATTACATTTTCACTTTATAAAACTATCATTTTTACTGTATTTTCATCTTATAAAACTATTATTTTTATTGTGATTTTTGAAACAAACAATGTACCCAAAATCATCATTTTATGGTGAAATGGAAGTGATGTCACCGCACTATTACAAGAGTAAATAACCATTATCCATTTATAACCATTTACCATTGTAATTGAAAAAACAAACAAGCCATCTATGTCACTATTTCCTTTATTGTCCAAACAATGCAAAAGATCCAAGCAAATGGAAAAGCTCGAGCTCTTCTTTCTCTACACACTCCAAACAGGCCCTAAAACATCTTACTAAAATGGACATTCTGTCTACTCTTGTGGGACGATTGTTATGGTCTCAAGTCATGTACGTAAGTGGGAAGAAGTGCAGGTTACTTAGTCATACACCATTCATCAATGAACTACGCTAGTGTAAGTTGTGTAGGTATATAGCAGGCATACATATGTGGAAGTGTGAGATCAGCAGGCCTATCAAGCATGTTGTCTTGTATTCACCTGCAACCCAAAAAGTAGACCAAACCAAAACTTGTGTGGGCCATGTTATAGGAGACAGATGTGACAGGACACCCACCATTAGTTGTGTGCAAGGCTTGCCACAGTGTTTATATGCCATCCAAGCCGTTCATTTGATGCGTATCAACACACCAAAAGTTATGCTAGTTCAAAACTCAGGTGGACCATACTACATTAATTTTTAAGGCATGACATTATAATAACTATAATAATAACTAAATAAAGAAGAGAGTTGGATGGGGAAGATGTCATTTACACAAAATCCTTTTGTCATTTATAAATGGGGTGATTGTAAAATGTATGAATGGTAGAGTTGTCCACCAGTCCAAACCATTTAAATAGCTAACTCAACTATGGATGGAGCATAACCTAAAAATTATACTAAGAATGTAACATCATCCATCCAGATTTTTTTCCTTTGAACGACCATTCAATATTTTTCTTTTAATAATCCATTTGATAACCATTAATTAGAAGGTTAGAGTTCATTCGTTGGAACATATGATCATATGACCTCATTCTATTACAGATGAAGCTCCAAATTCTCCTCTTATAATGAGGAAAATAAGTGGCTTGTCTAATGATAAGAGACAGAGAAGCTAGAAGTAGAGAAACACTTCACAAAGGAAAAAAATTCTAATTTTGGCACGCCAAATCCTTTTAGTGGTGTTAGAGAGTATCACGGCAATCTCCTTCTCCAATCTCTAATAATCATCGACCTTTATTGATGTTTACATGTGATTTCACATTTATGTTCCATTTGCATGGGACCCACAATTTTAAAGTATGTGAATTTGTGTACATAAGTGCACATGTGAAGAGCTGAGTCCACCAAAAATTTAAATGGTGTAAAGCTAACAAAGGAGTCTATATATGAATAGTAAGGACCATTTGCCTATTGGACTATCCTAGATGGACAATGATAGATATGGTGTTGGAAACTATAGAAACACTAAGAGATGGATCAAGAAAAGTACATACAATCACACAAGTAAATCCAAACGAGAAGAATTCAAATCGTACATGAAAAAATTCTTGCAGAAAAAAACTACAGCACAAAATGACGAGTAATGCACTATAAAAACAGAAATTATAAGAGAATGAGTATTAAAGATTTGAACAAGTCTCAAATCTACTTTATAAACCCTAGTTATGCCCTTGAGCTCTTATGAATAAGTTAGAAAGCCCTGGAGCACTTCTCTCGTTCCTTAATCCTAATTACACTTGATATATATCACAATCAGAATAGGAAACAGATTCCACACTAATGCAATTATGTACACATTTAATAGCATTGATAACCCATCGATGATCTGTCAATGGCATCATACTGACATTGAGTAATAACACTAAAACATTACAACAACCAACATAAATTTTCTGATGAGATAGAGTACTCATCGATGGCAAGTCAATGTCATCGAGTAGTATGTCAATGGTATCAACAAACCCTTGTTACTAACAGATGTAAGACATCAACAATAAATAGAACAATCACAGCAAAGGTCCAAATAGAATTAAAAAAGGTGAAGATAAATAATCAAGTGGACAGTCTAGATGAATGATGCATGTGGTTGCCAACAAGTCTATGGCATCAACAAACCTTTATTACTTATAGATTTAAGACATCAACCACAAATACAACAATCACAGCCTTTCAATTTATAGCCAAACAGATAGCTTGTGGAGAGATGACAAATACAGCAAAGGTCCAGATAGAACTGAAAAAGGTAAGGAGAAATAATCAAGTGGACAGCATGTGGAAACCTTACCATACAGTCTAGTTGCATTTAGATGCATTTAGACTTGTTGGCAACCACATCACTTATCTGGACTGTCCATTAAGTTCATTTATGATCGTCTTTCACCGATGTAAAAAAAGAAAAATCACTACAATCGGATGGTCCTAAATCTCTGTGACCGTAGGTAACGATTTTGTTCATCCATCTTTGTATGCCGCTGCCTATATGGTTTGGACCATCCGATCAGTTTGATTAGTTTAAGGCAGCCTATGAAGAGTGGACTGGACCTAATGGACGGTCTAGATGGTCGATGTGGATGCCAACTAGTCCACTTGCAACAGGGTGCATGGGAAGGTTCCCATACACTTAGCCACATGGATCACTAACAGAAAGTACAAATGTTGGTTGTTGGATCATCCAGTATTGGAGACATTGGGCCCATTTTCCATCTGCTGTCGAAGGCAATACAGAATAATGGGCCCCACCATGGTGACTAATCTAGTTCTCAACAACCCCTACTACTAATAATTTATAGGGGTATTTTTAATTTTGGAGGTTTTCTTGCAATATTTTGGAAAAATGTTAATAAAAAATAAAATATTAAAAATTTTTAGTATAAAATAGTAAATAATTTTGAAAAATTATAATATGGGTTAAAAAGGAATAAACATCAACTTTTAAATGTGGGAAATGGTAAGGCCCACCTTTACATGGGGGGTTAGCAACGTCCCGAAAGCTTTTAATGACATATGGGACGTCGTATCATCAATTGTGATGGTTCATCCAATAATATATCACTTGGATCAAATCCTGATTTAATAGCCATGACTTGAATGATCCTACCATTTGAATGGGGTGAATTTGTAAGAACCACCCATTTTTTATGAACCACAGCTTACATGGTTAGAATCATAGAACCAAAGTGCTACTTTAGAATCATTGGGTATGTAAATTAAGATCTATCTAATAGATGTTCCAAGATAATAATTGGACATTTTATTTCTCTACTCAATCTTAGTTCAATCTTAGTTGTTTTTTCTTTTTATGCTATTGATCCTTTTAAAATGATTAAAATCGATGATTGGTCACCCCACATTTCATTTAAAATCATTGGGAGCCTTGCTTACCTCTTAATGGAAGTGGGCACTAGCAATGCCCTTTTAATATTTACTATGACTAGCATTGGGAATGAGAGGGACTAGAATCCTCAACAAAGCATGTTTTCCATGGGTATAAAACACCCAAGTATGTGGGTCCACCATACTGATGTAAAACCCACTCCATTCATTAGATTCCATACTCAACAGTAGATCTTGAGGTAAAACAAATGAGTGAGTTTGACAACTCAAGTGGGTCACCTCACATAGAATAATGGGGATGAAACACCAACTATAGGTTTGTGTGTAGGGCCACCACGTGTCCTATCTTTCATTAGGACTATTAATCAGGTCTAGTTCATTAAAATAATAGAAAGATACAAAGAAAATAAAAAATCAACCTACTAAAAAACTTAAATAAGCTATGTTGTATTAATTTGGTGATTTTAGGAGCAATTTTGTGTTGTTCCTTTTGGTGTGAGCCATGTGATGCTTTAATTGGGCTTAAAATAGAATGCATTTTACATATATAACATAGTAGACTCGTTGAGCTTGTGGATTTTATATGCAATATTTGAAATAAATATGTTAAAGATATCATTATTACACAATGGTCATATGTCTAGAAATACCATGATATTTTCACCATTCCATCCCAATTCTTCCAATAAAAAATCACCGTAGTTAAAGGATGGAGACTCAATAATTAACTTTGGTGACGAAGAATTAATCCATTTATCTCATAACTCAAACCTGCATTGCATGGATTTGAACCTTAGAACCCATTGTAAGCCCCGCTTTACATGGATATTGCCTCACACGAGCCACCCACTTCACACGGGTGTAGCTCGCCTCACACGAGGCTATCCACCCGAGTGTGCTCCTCATCCCACGTGTCACTACACTCGAAATCGGTGTGAAAATGCCCTCCATTAAGGAGGCTCGATCTCTCTTACAAGAGGGTTATATACAACGTAGGTTTAGCTAATTCACGGATTTCAAAATCTTGGCGAAATACTTGAAAAAGGCCCCACTTTTCAAAATTAAAAGCCCGCGTATACTGTGCAAGGCCTCGGCCCGTGTATCTTTTAATTCCCCTCGCTCTCTCGCCTCCTACCAAGGAAAAACAAAGAGAGTTTGTTAACCTACGCCTCTCCCTCTCTCCTAATGGAATCCCTGTCAGGGAATGAATGGGTTTAAAGCCGAAAACAGTATTCTACTGCTGCTACTGTAAGTGCCTTTTGCTGTCTCTCTTTCTCTCTGTTCTTTTGTTTTTTTTTTTTCCTGCAATTTGAATTTCTGAAAATCACAAAGACGAGATTCTGTGTTTGGTTTTTTATTTTTTATTTTTTGTGTGTTTCTGAGGTTTTTCTGCAAATTGAGTGTTCGGAACTAATAAAGATGAGATATTGCAAAAATGGGTTTCATTATTTTGAGTTATTTATTTTTATTTTTTTATTTTATTTTTGGGTTTTCCTGCAATATGAGTTTGGAAACATACAGTAAGTAGATTTTGCGTTTTGGGTTTTTGATTTTTTTTTTTAATGGATTTTTTAAGTACCCATTTGAGGTTATCTGTGCAAACTGAGCGTGTGGAAGTAACAAAGATGAGATTTTGTGATTTGGGTTCCTGATTTTGTTCTCTCTCTCTCTCTCTCTCTCTCTCTCATCACCTCCCCTTTTGAGGGTTTTCACCTATTTGCATGTTTGGAACTAATAGAGAGGAGATTTGAAATGGGTTCTTGATTTTTTTTACTCACTTTTGAGGATGTTCTACAATTTGACCTTTTTTTTTTTTTTTTTTTTTTTATACTCATAAAGATGTGATTTTGTGAAATGGGTTTTTGTAGGTCCCCATATCTGGGTCTTTGATTTTACCCTTTTATGATTATTTATTTATTTTTCCTGCAATTTGTCTGTTTGGAACTCATAAAAATAAGATTTAATGACCTTGTTTGTTTCCCCCTTCAATTTGATTGTTTTGAACTCATTAAGAGTCCCCCACTATTGTATTCATCTGGGATTTTATTTTTTAGGTTCCCTTGATTGCTTGGAACTCATAGAGATAAGAATTTTGGTGTGTTAGGTTGCACAAATTTCATGAAATATGGTAATATTTTGTAACAAAATTAGGGCTCGTTTGGCAGCTTCTATTTGGAATAAAGTGGAATCCAAATCACAATTACAGTGGAATCGAAGTAATCAGGAATCTTCACTTGTGTTTGGTGGCTTGTAATCGGAATCATGTGGAATTCAAAAAATGTGTTTGGCAAGTGCCGGTAAGAGATTGGTGACAATGGCGGTGTGTTGACTATGGATGGCGGTGCTGCTCACCTGCCGGAATCAATTGCAGCCGCTGACACTGCCAGAATCAGTGGCACGTTAAACCCCTTTTTAACATGGCGGAGAGGAGTTGCAGTGGGCAGCAATGGTGGCCCGTTTTTATTTTATTTATCACCATCAGGGTTGGGGTCAGGTTGTCGGACCTGATTGGTGGTGGAGTCGGATTGCTAGAAACTGGGTTGGAGAGAGAGAGGGAGGGAGGGCTTGCGATGGTTGAATAGAGAGTGGGCTTGCAAAGGTCAAATGGAGAGCTATTGGAGAGGAATGGGGAGGGTTTGGGATCTGATTCTGGAATCCTGCCTGCGTATTCAAACTCACCCGAAATGAGCACCTCTCTCTCTTAAAGCCCTCTGATTCCATGCTGCCAAACGACCCCTTAGACTGATTGATCGTGAAATATCGTGATATTCAGTGCAACCAAACACATCCTTTGTGTTTATTTATTTAATATATTTATTTATTTATTTAGTGGTTGGTTTTTAAGGGACTTATATTGTTTCCTTAACCACCCTTTTGAGGTCCTGGTGCTTCTGCAATTTAAGCGTATGAACCTTATCAAGATGAGATTTTATGACCTGGGTTGTTATTTTTGTGGGCTTTTGGGTATCAACATCCTAGTTTCCCACATATTGAGATGTGCCAAGATGATATTTGTGTATTGAGCTGCATTTTTTGTGGGTACTGGGATTTGGGTCTCTGTTCTTTTCATTTTAACCTTCCTTGTATTTTTCCTTTCTTCCTTTCTTTATCTTTAAAGAAAACTACAGAGACATGGTGGTGTGCATTGGTTGTTGATTTTTCATTTGATTTTTTTGAGGTGTTATTTACTAGTTGTGCGGAAAGAATGTACATTACCATCCAGATTATCCAAACTATTGATATGATGGCTTCGCCTTTGACGGTCCATGCCCAAACCTTGTACTCGATGTTGAAGCGAAGATTATAGCTATTTTCCTCGTGAATGTGAATAATTGCTTTATTTTCTCTCTCAAGTCTCAACCTTTTTTTTTTTTGCTGACCACATATTGGAAGGTTAGGATCCTTCCAATCTGAGGGATTTCTGGTCATAGGAAGTGGACCATCTCATCAACTGTTTGGATTGTTGAACCATGGTCAGAAAATCTGAATGCACTATGCGACCTTTTGGGTCGGGTATCGTATAATACATTGAATGTTGTTGGGTACCCATGTAGTTCTTTGTTTCTCTTGATTGGTTTTGGTGCTTTGTTGGTGATCTTCTTCTTGAATCAAGAAGGGTGGTGGTGGTTTTATATGTGATGGGATGATGAGACAAGGTATGAGGTATGATTGACTAGAGGGTGGTGATAGAGAAAGGGAAAGTTCTATGGACTTGAAAACACCTTCTTATTAGCAGATCTGGAGCAAGATGCAAAAATTGACATTGGTTCAGTGGTCAGCTTGAGTAGCTTCGGAGGGCGGAAGATCAGTGTGGATTTCTCCATTGATTTGAAGCTTGAAAGATTGGGGGATCTTAGCAACAGGTCAGTGGACGACAGGAAGGGTACGCAGTCTTGGCGATGATGGTGTCGCCATCAGCTTCATCGAAGAGAGCTCGGGCACCAAGTAATGGTAGTCATAACATTTCATGTTTGGTTGATGGATGTGAATCAGATCTAAGTAACTGCAAGGATTATCACAAGCGGCATAAAGTTTGTGAGGTTCATGCAAAGACTCCCAAAGTGATGGTGGAAGGTCAGGAGCAACGATTTTGCCAACAATGTAGTAGGTATGGAATCAGAATGCTTGAAGTAAGTCGACACTTTGTTCTTCTTTTTTCCTCTTCATTTCTGTTGTACTTGATGTTCTTTGAGTCATTCTCCTTCTTCTAGTTCATGTTTTCTCATTATTGGAATTTCCCAGTTCAGTGAATTGTTCTAGGCTGTGTTTGGCTTGGGCCACCAGAAAAATAGATCATGACTTTTGGGATTCTTCTCTTATTGAATTTCCAAAGTTGTGGAATGATACTTACGCTAATACAAAAAAGCTTTTTCTTTGCAAATAAACACAAAAGAGCCCATTTCATTTTATTTTCTGTTTTATTTTTCTTTTTCAAATTCTGCTGTAAGTGGAAATTCTATAACCACAAAAGCTTCCCTTCATTCTTATGCTTGGAAGCTGTTGTTAAATGTGTTTTTATTATTGTTTTACTTCTTATTGCCATTTTGTTAGCTGTTACTTAGGGCTGTTAGAATAATGTATATAGAAAAAGGGGTCATTAATGTCACTGACCAAACATCTCCATGCCTCATCTCATGGACTTGGCCATTTTGGCTTTCCTTGTTACTATGAGGTATGTACATAGAGTAGAGAATTCTAGATAAGGTTGGAGTTCTGTAGAGATCTGCAAGAAATTCTAGAGTTCTCTCATGCCTTTTTGTAGCTAAAGTACTATAGAATAATCTAAAAATTTCTGTTCTTAGTCATTGGATGATTGCCAAATTGCATCATCCTGGACATTCATGTAAAGAGACTAGAAGGTTTACCTGCCTATATAAAGGGGAGGGCTCCTTGTTTGGGAGGCACCTTAGAAGTTGTAAGCTCTCATGTTCTGAGTGCAATACAAGTTCTATGGTTTTCAAGACTCTCTTGTGCTCTCTCCTCTTCAAGTAGGTTGGTTACACTTGGGTGGTTGGCTAACCTGTTCACAAAGGGGTCGTGAATCATGATATGCTTCGAGAAGAACCTAGGCGATGACATTAAACTACACGTTCAAGCTTAAAATACAAGACCATCAACTAAGCAAATGTAGTGTGCATTTGGCTGCAATATAGAATTAAAGTGTAGTCATCACCAAAGTCTCAAAGAGGTCTTGGATGCTGGTAAAATTTCACTGATGTAAATAGTTTACCTGTGTACACCTTCCGCCATGTGTTTGGATGGAAGAAAATACCTGTAAAGTGTTTACACAAAAAGGTCCCAAAAGGCCTAAACAATCATTTTGTAATTCCCCTGGCAGTCGTATCGAGAGTCTGCGCTTGAATTCCCAATCATCTTACATTTAAGTTGGACTTGAAGTTTCAAATAGGGGCTTGTCATGAGTACTAGGAAAGATTGCTATTCTTTGTCATTTCTGCTTGATTTTAAAAAAAAGGAGCATTGGAAGCTTAGTCTTCATCAAGAAAAGGCATGGACAATTAATTTTTTGCAGGCTGTAAATGGCCGAGCATTTCTGGAATCTCAATTCATCCATGATACAGCTTCGAAACTGTATTGTTCTTAGTATCCGTGTCACACTTATGAGTCGATAGTTCTGGACTTTTATACCCAGTTTGGAAAGAGTGCAAGTATGCATGTAATGCTATTTAACTGGTGCATAGTTGCGATTTGAAATAGCCTTTTTTATTAGGAAGGTTCAGCAACCGCCCACTCTGTATAGAATGTATGGAGAAAGCCTTGTCAAACCAGCTTGAAATAGCATGCGGAAGTCAGCCCAATTGAGCACAATGGCCTTGGCCAATGCCATTTCCAATCAATGTAACTATAGTAAGTTGCAAATGCACTCTTTGTTCTTGAGTCAGTGTGGCTATCATATGAGTGTGTAGACTCGGCTCACCTGATTATTTGTAGTCATATGGAGGGTGCAACTTGCGCTAACTTAGTATACATGGAAAGAACATGCATCAGATCCATCCTGTCTATCAGGTGTGCCACCATATTTTCAGTGGATCTTAAAAATCGGTCCAATCCAAGACTTAGGTGGGCCACACTATTAGGAACACTGTAAAATCATGCCTAAAACCTCTAAATTCACTTGCTGTGGCCCACGTGAGTGTTGTTACGTCCTGATTTCAAGGTGTTCCTTCAGCCTGGTGGGGCACGCCATATGAATAGATTGGATGGCGTGTATACAGCACAGTGGACCCCACATTCAATTTGGACGATTTTAATGGTGGGCTTCCCCATCTCAACTGTTCCTCATGGCATAGTCCACCTGAGTATTGTATCGGCTTGATTTTTGGGCTCCTGTCCAAACACAGCGTGAGCGTGGCACACCTGATGGATGGATGGATCTCATCCACATGAAATTGTCCATCCACATTGGCGAATAGTCACATCCACCGCGTGACTACACGAGTCATGCAAACATTTTAAGTATGTGAAAGCACTCATGCTAAGTGTGGTTCAGACCTTCGGACTTCAATTACTTGGCTTTCTTTACATTTATTGGTTTGTCTTTCATTTCTGCCGCATCTTACCATTTCAATTGATGTTCTTGCAGGTTTCATTTGTTGGTGGAATTTGATGAAGTAAAGCGAAGCTGTAGGAAGCGTCTTGACGGCCATAACAGGCGAAGAAGGAAGCCTCAAACAGATTCTATATCCATGAATACTGGAACCTTCTTCTCCAGCCAACAAGGTTCCGATTCTTATCCATATGTTTCTTATTCATGGATTTTATGTTCATGTTAAGATGGTCATGTTCTAGAGCCTAGCTAATTCCATGCGGGTGCTGAAACCAACCATTGTATGTGCTGTTACATTTGCATTAGGTGGGCCTGCTGTGTAGATCTAAGGATGGGTAGAAAAGAACTTGGTCATTCTTTTTTTACACTGGTTTCATATTTTGTGGTCCACACGCTGAGCTGAGTTGCTTGATTCTTGTGCCATGGGACATACATGGTTGGACTCATCTGATGGATGGCTTGGATCCCACACATGTAACACTTAGCACATGTTTTGCAGTAGGTAGTGGGGTGTGGAATTAGATCTTTCTATTCATTGTGCAACTTCGAGTGTGCAGTTAGAACAGGAGCTATTCAATACTCTAGCACAGTGTGACGATCCATATGCTTAATGCATGCTCATAGCTGATGTACAAGGGGCATACATGTACCTCAATTCACATCGCGGGCCCCACTGTAGATGGCGGTATTACCACCAAAATCAAGTTGGTGGGATGATCATAACCTCTTACTAATGAAGCATTGTTGAATTTGGGCCTTGACTATTTACCATTTTAACCATCCATTTGATGGGTGCCTCATCGAACTGTTGGAATCATCAGTGTGAATTTTTGGTCATGAACCATCTACTGTCTGGCCCATGATTTGGATGATTTGAATTAAGGTGAATGTATGCCATGTTTATAGGAGCTGTGTGCATGCGAATGTGTAGTTACGTGCCAGACGTATGTATGGTATCTTCAGGCACCGGGACTGTACTTTTGGGGTCGTCGATTGGTGATTCACATTGTCTATTAATGGGCCCCACTATGAATGGACCAGGAACAGCAAATCTCCCTGTTATGACAATCCTAACCCTCCAATAGTGGTTTTTAAACAGATGGTTAATGAAAAAAGACACAGCAAAGCTCCATATTCAGCAAAAAAAAGGTGAAAGATTAGACAGCAAGGATCTTCTAGCCCGGAGATTTTTGCGACATGGTCCATCCATGGTGGGGCCTACCAGTCACCAGATCAAATGTTTGAACCACCCACTCATAAACCCATTACCCATGTGTACAACTACAAACTTAGGGCCTGGGGATCACAGTTAAAAGATGCGACTTGAATCGACTTGTTCAGCCCTGAGTTGAGCCGTGACTTGCCTGAGTTGGGGCTGAATCAGCCCAAAACACCCGAGTTGGGGGTGATTTGGAGTGCCAAACCGGATTGGGTCCCACTGAATCCTAGTCGTACATGACTTGGAGGAGTCTTAAAGCCATGCTGCGGATACTACATGCACGCCCGAGTCATATAATCTAGTTTCCAACTGTCGGGGATCTTACTCACAATGGGCCCCATCAAGTTCTCCCCTCTCGTTTTTCCTGCTCATGTGCCAGATTGAACTGTCCAATGGGTCCCATCTCATCTCTTCTTTGCATGATCAAATCATACCATTTGCCTGGTAACTGACATTCTCTACCATGTACAGGCACTGGGTTCTCATCATTTATTAACACCACGCAGATAGTAGCGAGCACTGTGCCTGGATCTAACTGGACCATGGCAATCAAATCTGGTGAAGAGCCGCATCCCCGTTGTGACCCGCAATTGCATTTCATTGACAGGCAACGTCTGATTCCCGCTGACATTTCCCATGGGTCCGAAGGAGGGAGGCAATACCCTTTCTTGCACAGTGGTGGCGACGGCAACAACCCCATGCTCAGCAACCAGAAAACAGCTGGAGCTTCCAGGTGCAACCCGGTCCATCACACCATCACCAGATCAGATAGCAGCAGCGGCAAAGTGCCCGCTGATGGGCTAACCCAATTCATAGGCAGCACTGATTGTGCTCTCTCTCTTCTGTCAATGCCGACACCGGCTTCGAGCTCTGGTCTGGCCCACGTGGCCCGGGCTGACCAGATCCCCATCACACAACCTTTGGTCGCAGCGGGCCCTAGTATGGGCCGGTATTCCCACTCGCAAGCTTCAAGCAGCGTCTCGTCAACTGGGTTTTCTTGCTTGGGGGTGGAGGATCAGCGGGCGGCCACTGTTTTGGCCTCTGATGGGAGCGACAATGCTGATCTCCACGCATCCCGCGGCGGGCCACTGGAAAGTGGGGCCCACCAACCTCTTCCTTGGTATGACTAGTTCAAAAGTCTACTCCTTTTATATTTTGCTATCAGTAGTTTTCAAGTCTGTGCAGAAAGTCTAGTCTGTGATGTATTGTCATGATACGGTAGGTAGAAACTTAGTTTATGTTATTTCTTCAGATTTTGCTATGGAGGGCCTAGAGTTATCAAGGAATGCAGCCCCACATGCATCATGTCCGGTGGGCCCTTAGGACATCCGAGCCTTGTAACAGTTAGGTGTATGGTGCAGATAACCTGGCCTGAAATTTGGTCATGCAATTCCCCAAGGAGGCCGCACAATATGAAAACTGGTGCTGTTCAAAATCCAACACATGGAACTGTCCATACGTTTTTAGACTATTTGTGGCCTACTTAATCAGTAACTTTCCCTCATTTTCGGACCCAGTCATATCACAGCAGATCCAAATCTGTTGGACGGCGGAGATGTCTTACACATGTGCATGGCTGCGCCTAGAGTTAGACTGGTTAGCAAATCCTTTCCATGGGGAACTGATTAGATAAAAATTCAATCATATTGTGATAAAGTCTCCCACAGGAATGATGGCGGGCGGATCAGTACCGTCCAACTTGTGCACCCTAGCATGAGATGGCCATTGATTCATAAAAATGATCAGTATGGTTTATGATCCATGGACTATCCGTAGTGTGGTCCACTTTGTGGAGGGTGATGGTCCTGTGCCTATTTGGAATGCATGGCATGAATTTGAAGGTCATAAAACAGTGATACAAGTGGTCAAAATCAGTATGGGTTTGTGTTATACCTGAGTCTAGCTCAAATGGTTCTGGCCTGAGGCTTATTGGTGGGTCTTGGTTTTCATCTCAGTAGCTAGTTTGATGGGCCTGGGAGTAAATTATCATGGCCTGATGATTTATTCCAAATGAAATGGACTTTTCAAATCTTGATTGACTGAAGAATAACAAAGTCTACTCTAGACTTCAAATTAAAATTCCATACCTAAAACGACTTTGTTTTGTGAAATCATACGAGGGGTGATGTGCTGACCTTGATTAATTGGAATAAGACAGAGATGATGATGTTCAAGGACCAATGGACCTTTGTTGGTCAGCTAAGTGGTAGGGCTCCATTAATGATGATACAATTGGAAAAGGAAATTTCAAATGGCACTAACCCTACATTAGTGCAGCTGGTTCGGTCGGTCTCTTTGGCTGCACACCACCAGATGATCCCTTCCGTCGCGCACCACCGACCTGCATCAGTGCAAGGGGTTGGTAGGATTCTCTCCGACCACAGGCCATTGCCTGTTTAAGGGGTTGGTGAAAGGGCAAGCTGTTGGCTCTATCTTGAATTGGGTATGTTCTAAAGATAGGATTTGGATTAGCAACTGGGTAACGGGTTCTTTTTGAGTTGTGCGACTTTGTTTGGTAACTCAAATTTTAAGATATGTAATTGAGCTGTAATTATTTTCGAGACCTGTAAATGGACCAGAATCATTCTCACTACCTATAATTGGACGGTAATCATTTTATGACCATTAGAAGCTATAGCGTGCAATGTGTAGGTAGTTTTTTTTTTTAAATTTTTAAAAAAATCCTAAATGAAATTTGTAGCCGGAATACTTTTGATCCTGACGCTACATGAAATCATTTGCGGCATGGCCTTCATTAGGCATGGATCCTAATCAATGAGACTCTGCCTATACATGGCCCAATCCACATGCACAACCCATCTCCATTGTGATTGTGGTCCTCATATAAGTTTATACTGGCATTATAGATAAGCCCCAAGAGATCCCTCAGGTGGGAGGAGGCTAACCCTTGGATCAATGTCCTGCATTGACAATAACACTTCCATTTTCTTAATCCTTCTCTTTTGGTCTTTACTCATGGCTTAGTAGTAAACTTACAAGAATTTCAAAACAGAGGTCATGAGTTCAAGTACTCATTGTAATGTGCGGGTGGGTGTGAGAGTGTATATTAAAAAAAGTTTTGAAACAAACTAATATTCATGTTTTCCATTCATTCATGTACATGTAACCCTATCAATAAGTTGAATGGAAAATAAACATTATAGTAAACCCTAGGAAGGTTTCCTAGGTGGACGTCATTGTCCTGTAGTGGTACAGTCATTTTTGGTATTTGCTCTAAAATAATCTTGCAAAATGAACTGACAGTGGAGATATAACATATACATCATTGTGGGGACCACATAACTTGGTGACATCAACACACCACGGTTGTGGGTGGTGTGTGGCACACTAGGCAATCTCACTTCCACCTCGGAAGATTTTTTATTTTTTATTACATAAGCACTCGTGCACTCACACCCACGATCTCGTGCTGAAACTCTTCAAGTGGTTTAATTTTTTTATTTTTTTGTTTGTTTGTTTGTTAGTATAGCCTGTGTTAGTTCACACTTCACGGTTAGCCACCCCCACTAGGGAATCTATACGAAGACCTCAATGTTGAAACGATGTATCTTCCCCTCAGTCTACCACTTGAGTTATGGATAAGGGTGTAAGTGGTTTTAATTGCTCCTGTAGAAATTTACAGAAGAAATGGACGATGATTGCATATTAGCACACGGTCCTATTTTTCCAGGGTGGGCCGCTGGTTCGGCTCTTCAACCATGAAATCTACACAATGGAACCCACCCATTAGTAGCTTGGATCTTGCACATTTTTGGCGGATGCAGTTTGGCCAGTAACACGGCAAGTAGACACCACTGGTCGGTGCTCTGTGGGCCCTACCATGATGTATGTGTTTTATCCATGCCGTCTATCCATTTTTACATGCCGTTTTAGGCTTGACCCAATGTAAAAAAAAACAAATATCAGCTTGATCCAAAACTTTTACGGCCTTAAGAAGTTTTTAACGGTGAGCATTTAATCAACACGGTTTCCTGTGATGTGGTCCACTTAAGATTTGGTCATGACATAAAATGATATGGAAAAATGCATGGACGGCATAGATGAAACGCATGCACCATAGTGGGGCCAACACGGCACCGACCAGTAGCTAATGTGTCAGCCTCACTAGCAAAACCGCGTCCATTTTTGTCTCATTTGCATGCGTCAGACAGGGTTAGCAGAGGCAATCACTTTACTAGAGTTGGTGACTCAGACCGACTCGTCTGGTCCCTTGTTGAGTCATGACTCGGAGAGTCGGGGTGAATTAGCGGTTGAGTTGGGGGTGACTCGTGGTGTTGAACAGGATCAAATCTGACCGAGTCCGATTCGACTCGGACGAGTCGAATTGGTAAACTGTATTTTGCATGGCCCGCGAAATGAGCCCAGCTGGCTGAGGTAACGGCCCAGCGATGACGAAATGCACAGCTGCAACGTGGATGACGGTGGAGCGTCGATTGCATGCTTTCTTTACTACAAAGCCTCTTCTCTCTCCCTTTTTCTCTCGCTCTCCCTCTCCGCCATGGAAACCACCTACGGGACCCAGCCCAAAGAATCCAACGGAAGAACACGCATCGCCTCGCTCAGCGAAGATCTCCTCAGGAACATCCTCTGCCGTCTCCCGGCGCCATCCTACGCCTGCGCTACTTGCGCCTGCCGCTCCTGGCGCCACATCTGCAACAGCGTCCTCCTCTCTCGCCCCAAGCTCCTCTCCTCTCTCTCCTTAAACCCCAATCTCCAGGTACATCGATTTCCACCACATACAATCACCAAATGACGAAAATGCCCTCACCCTAACCCTTAAATCCCCCCCTCTCATCAATTTTTTCGTCTTCGTCTTTTATTTATTTATTTTTAAAGGCTGCTGTAGAAGAGGCTAGCGAGAAGGTTCTTTCAGAGCCGATTCGGCCACATTTCGTGATCGCCTTTGTCGGACGGAAGTTCAGTTTGGATGCGGCTCACCAATTCGTATGTGTATTTCTTCGTTGGGGAATTGTCATTTTTAAATCCCGGTAATTGATATTCAGGGGTGGATTTTTTGGCCCAACGAGCTGTACTTGTGGGGCCCGCCTTTTGGTTATCCAAACCGTTCACATGGCATGCTCTGTTGTGGATGGAGGAACCCAAAAATTCTTCTCCTTTGGATCATTGAAACTGCCTGATCTTGCTTGTCTTTGTCTCTATTGGATGTTGATCACTGGGCTGTGGTTGTCCAGTCGTGAGCCACCGATTGAATGGTTAGGATTACCTGATGAGGTTACTGCATAAAACGGCCGAGATTACTGAAGGGCGATCCCTGTCTGTACCATTGCTGGATATGGGCCTTGTTGTATGATAAAATACTTGACCTTGTTATCAGCAGTTCTCTTTGAATCCGCATTCAGTGTTGCTGGGTAAAATCTTTCAGTGATCCTGTTCATTCATCTGGTTGGTGCTGGTAAGCAATAGAACAAAGAAGGAAACCTCCTGTTGAACAATCCCAGGCTGTCTGATCGCTGTCCTGCAAATGGATGGCTGAGAACGTAGTATCCCCTCCATACGGCGGTGGAGAAGTAGAACGTTTGGAGGTCCAGGATTGTCCGTTAGAGTTCTTTTGCAGAATTGCCATCCATGGCGGGCCCACCACCACCTGTATCCGCTGGGCATCATATATTTCCTATTTTCTCTTTCCTTTTTTTTCAATGCATTTTTGGAATGGCCAATCATGCCACCTTACTGCAAATGCCTTACTTTTCACTGTATTCTTATTTTTATTTTGATATCTACACAGGTAAGAGCGAAATTCAGCACAAGGATCCCTGTGATTACCTGTCTGGCCCGCGGAATTATTGGCAAGGATGCTCTTTCTAATGAATTCAAAGAGGTATCTATCTTTTCAAGGAAAGAATAGTTCCAAAGAAATGCAAGTAGTTACATCGTTTCCTTTTATCTTAGGTTCAGTGGAATCCTGTTATTGTCAATGCTGTTGAAAATGGAGAAGTTTACAATTCATTGGAAAACCGTGCTCGTGGAATTGTTTTGGTCGTTGGTTTTCTCCCAGGATTGAAAGTCAATGCGATTCCATTGCGAAGAGTGATTCAGGTATGGTTAGTATATTTTGCAGAGGTATTCCATTAGATATGATGCTTGGTGACCAAAATGGTATTTTTTTTCCCAGCGAAATACTGTACAGGTGGGATCCAACTTTTGGTGATTCAGATTGTTCATCTGGCAGGTGTCATAGTGTATGGGCCATGCCGAAAAAAAATCTCATCCTTCAGAAGATATGAAGTCTGATTGGCAGTCATCAAACAGACATTAAGGTGTCCTCATTTGACAGGAAAGGGAAAATCTGTGGATCCCATGGTTAAGATATCTCAATGGGGGATTTTTTGGGGCATGATTGATAAGTGATGGTGCCCACTATGGCCCGCCTGTTTAGTTGTTGTTTAAAATGTATTTTAGTTTGTTTTTGATCTGCTTAGATGAGAGAAACTTCTCTAGTTTTATATTGCTTTCCTTATTTGGACATGATCATGTGTAGGAAACTAAATTAAACTTTGCATGACTGTTGTAGGGTACTTATCGAGGTCCCGCAGTCGAGTCATTCTTGGATGATATCAAAACTTACACTGCATCGGTCTCAGATTGCACCTCTCCTATGGGGATTGTGATGTTTGCGGTAAACTTGTATTCTCTGTTGTTTGTAAGGAAAATGATCGAAATTCTTTTGGATTGGATGACAGTGTTCTTTTTAGTACTAATGATATCTCCGTAGCTGACACATTTGATGGGAACTTCTCAGGATCATGATTCTGCCATGGGAGTTGTTCTTGAGAAGATGGGTAAGAATCATTCCCTATTTTTGGGTCCTTCACTCTACTTGTCTTTAGAAAATTCATCAGTTATGTACACATCATATTTGTAGAAACCCCCATCACTTTTTCCATTTAACCCCTTAACTTACCTTTTTTTCTGAAGGAAAAAGCAATGCGATTAAATACTTTTCAAATAAAGACACTATTGCTCCTTTTCGAAACAAAAACCTCATCTCCCCTTCTTGCAATTGTTCGTCATTTGCTTTATTTCTTGTCTTGTATCTCCTTCTTGACTCGGTGTATCGCTTTACGAGGAAAGCGATGAGGGTGATCTTTGCGCGGATGCCTTGAGAGTTCTGGGCATGGAACCAGGAGATGATGGAGATTGCACAGAGTCTTTGAATCAGTAGAATGAAATCCACAGGAAATGCAGGATTGCACAGAGTCTGGGCATGGAACCAGGAGATGATGGAGATTGCACAAAGTCTTTGAATCAGTAGAATGAAATCCACAGGAAATGCAGGATTCAATGCCTAAGATGGGACACTGAGTTGCAAAACAGGACATGGAATGCGATCTGTGGCCCACAATCATAGAGGGACCCATCAAGAACAGGTTGATGCTTGCTTCATTGCTGATATCCATTTAGAGAAGCACAAGAACATGTTCTAGCTCAAAAGTAAAAGGAACAGCTATTTGGGCTTTTGCTGGCAATAGCAATTTGCAGCACATTAAAGAAAAAGGGGTTTTCTCTGCTGATCCAAATTAAAAGGAGTCTAATTCTGCAGAAAAAAATGATTAAGGGTCTTTGTGCCAAACAATGATATCGAACAATACCCCACCCAGATTCAGAGAAAAGGGTTTTAGTCACAATCTTGTAATCCCTTGAAATTCAACAGAAAAGGACAAAATTTCTCCACGGATCACAATCTCCCACCCCGGATCAACAAGAGAGGTTTCAATCAAATTGATAGGGTAAGGAATAGAAAATTAGAATTTACAACCAAATAAAAATGCAGAAACGATTTTTCTCCAAAAAAAAAAAAAAAGATTTTCAATCCAATCTTGTATTTGCAAAAGACATCCAAATTTGTAGAGAAAAAGAACAGATTTTTTGGGCCCAAACCTAAAAGAGGGTCGTCAAAATCATGAAACAAAAATACTCTAGCGGGCATACACAAATTTAGGTGGGGAATCATGATTCAGGTTCGGGTTAGATACACACACACACACACACACACACACACACACACCCAGCTAGGAGAATTGAATTTGGGCCCTCTCCAGTTTGGATACTGGTACCGTGTATGAAGTACCAGGTTCAAAACTAATCAGATTCGGGTGTCCCATTGGTCCTGTTGGGTTTAGTTTTGGGCATGAATGAGGATTGTAAATGGTGTTTGGATTTGGAATCAAGTCTAGAATCAGATTCGGAATGATTGAAGGATCTGACTATGGATTAGGTTTGAAACCCAAAAGGGTCTTTTGTCAGGTTCTTAAATAGTAATTACCGATTAAAGAAATACTAAAAGACTCATATTCTCAGGGACCCAATTTGGGTATCTTGGTCGACTTGTTTTCTATTCGGATCTGAATTGTAGGACCTAAATCGGATCTGAATTGTAGGACCTAAATCCTACCCTAGTGTTTGTTGGCTTGTAGCCTCAACCTGGACCCAAGTAGGTCACATCGGAGACTTCGGTTATCTGCAGATCCAGGTGCCAATTGACAACCCTAGTGTGGCCCATCATATTAGTGGTTTGGATCTCTAGAAGGTAGGCTTTACAAATGCAGTTTGTTGGGCTAAACAAACTACTCAACCAAACATTGCGGCTGCCCTCTCTGATTCGTCATATTTGTTCTTTCTTAGCACTATTTTCATTGTGACTAAAGTGCATACTCTTGGATGCGAGATGTAGGGTGTAGCTCTCTAAGTTAATCTTAATTGCATCTTGCAATTTATTATTCTTTTGGTGAAAGTGCATTGTGATAATACTGGGTGAGAAATGTAGAGAGCATTACCCTTAAAAGAAAATGAGAGAGCATTTATAGTGAATCTCAAGTTCATTTAGTGAATTATAATTATTTGGATTGATTGTTTATTGTTGCCAATACAATAATTTTTGTTTGCAATGCACGTTGCTTTGGCGTTAATATCATGTATAATTCTTGTTTGGGACCATCCTTTTTTGTTATATATATATATATATATATATTTTGTCTTGTCCTTTGGATTTTAGATTTTGCCCTTGGTGGGGAAACTGTCGTTGTTGGAGATGAGAGTGGATGCTTCGTATTCAGCACTTGCAATGAAGATGGTTCCAGAATTGAAGGTGGGAGTAAAGAATTATCAACGTCTTTACCGTCGGCATTGCAAAGAAGTCAAAGCAAGCAAACAAAAGGAGATGCTTCTGAAAGCAATATATTTGATGCTGTTGCTCTTGTATTTGCAAAGGATAGAGATAAGCCTCATGGTACTTCATTTTCTTATGATTTTTATTTTTTTAAAATTTATTTATTCATCTCCTTTTTACCGTTGTTAGAGGCATGCATTATGTTGATGAGGGCAGGTATCTTAATTGTGAGTTTAAGGCCTTGTTATGTTTATGCTATATTGCAACGCTCATCGTCACTATCGTAGTCATGCCTTCATGGTAACCTTGCGCTGGGTATTTTCTGGCTTTATGAATTATGTTTTGTCGATCATTCGTAACTTGGTAACTGAACAAGCCTTCATTTCCTGTATTTCTGCTATAACATACTATGTAGAATATCAAGGAAGCAATTAAAATAACTCCAATTTTATTGGATATAAAGATAATAGGTTGATATGGAAGGAGTGAAACCATAGTGCCTTTAATAATAGATGGGACAATTGTATTTTCAGGAAGCTTCAATTATCAATTTCATCATCATCATCATCATCATCTAAGCCTTATACCGACTAATTGGGGTGCGCTACATGAATCCTGTTCCACCATTCCACTCTATCAAGGACCACATTGTCACTTAAACCATAGGTCATCAAGTTTTTTCTTACTACCTCCACCCACATTCTTTGGGCCTTCTCATTGCCCTTTTAGAGCCTTCACTTAAACCATCTCATTCCTTCTAACCGATGCAGTTCTTGCCTGCATTTTGTTTCTTCACCATGCAACATTCTATCCTATAAAGCAGGCTAGTCTTATAGCTATCCTATAAAATTTCCTTTTTGTTTGCTTCGTATGTGCTGATTGCATAGAACTCTGGAGGCATATTTTCACTTCGTCCACCCAGCTGCGATTCTATAAGCAACATCCTTCTCAATCTCTTCATTCTCATGAATTATCGCTCAAGATATCGAAAATGATCATTTTGGGATCTTATTGGTCATCTGAACTAATTCCTCGTTTCTCCTATTTCTACTAAAATTGCATGCCATATAATTTATTTTAATACCTTTAGATTCTAAAGCATCCATCCATATTTCTAGCTTTTTTAAAAACCCCCTCTCTTGTCTCATCAATCAAAACTATGTCATTTGCAAACAAATACACCACAGGACATCTTCCTCCTCATCTCATCAATTAAAGCTACATCTGCAAACAACATACATGATACACCATAGGACCTCTTCTTGTAAGTGCCTCGTTAACTTGGCTTCAATTATCAATTTTCATGATAAAATTGAAGGAAATATCACAATGTGGGTCCCTAGCTCTTCCAAATTCAAAGGCCTTTAATGGCCGCTTTTTATAGGGATCATATAAATGCGGCGATGTTGCTCCCTTCCAAGGTCCTTCAGTGGATAGATGGTCTATTCCTCCAATGGCGAATGGAATGACCTTTGACCGTGCTTCTTTTAACAATCCCGGTCCTTTGGCAATCGGTGGGATTGTAAAAAAGGATAACAAAGGCCAAGCAATGTCGGCTCATTCAGGCCCCATCCCTTCAACTGTAGCTTATGTTGCAAAACCTCTCTCTTAGGGTTGGACAGGGTGCCTAATGGTGCGGTTGTCTCGGAGGGTGATTCTTCCAACTTCATAACGTGGGCAAAGTTGACTGAAATGGAACCGTGGGATCTCCATTACCATTCCTCTTCTTTGCATGGCTGGTACATGTGAATTTTTTAATGACAATGATATTTATTCGTCAGTAGGGTTATATCCAGTTCTATTTGGCAGCTCTTTGCGTCCCGGAGTATCCACGATTCCTAGAAGATGTGTGAACTTAAGAGTTGTGCTTTGTGGCTGTACTTTGGGCAACTTGGAAGTAACGTAACAACCACTTTTTTAAGGGAACATGCCTGCTATCTTTAGAGTTAAATGTCATTTTTACTCTTGGGCAGAGGGAATGGTTATTGCTACCTCTTTCTCGAGTGGCTTTGGCCACTTCCTTTGATTGGCATTTTTATTAACTTCTTTTACCCTGGGCTTTTTTCTTAATAAAATCTTTATTTGATGGAGAGTAAAAGAGAGGACAGATGGATGAAGAGAAATCATCCCATCAAGACCTCAATACAATTATACAATACATCAACGCTCCCCAAGGGGTTGTTTGGATGCCTGCAAAATTTTAAGTTGTAAATACTGTACACCTGAAATTCTTTTCAAGCGTAAAGTGTTTATAGTTTGTCCTATTTGGTTTAAGCTGTAAAGTGTTCACAGGTAAACACTTGTTTGTGTTTGGATAATCTGTAATAGAGTATTCACACCAGACAAAGCTTGGAGTGGTAAATCCCCATAAAACCTTCAAATGACATATAAGGGCTTCATTTAAGACATTATTCGTTTGGGCCCATCTCAATAAAGCTTGGGGCCGATCCTTACGCCAATCAAGCATTAAGTGGGCTATGAAATTGGGCCCAATGATTTGGCAAACAAATGTCTATCAAACAAGCATTAGGATGTATCATTAGAAATTACTGAGAATTTGCTTGCGTAGCATACAAATAATTCAAACTAAACCATCCAAGTTTATGAGCAGCAGGCAGCAGCTAAAATGTATCATGAACCAAAAATTACTCTTATTTGGCTATCAAAATATAAGATTACTGGTCACTTATTGGATGGTTAGAAATGAAAATTATCCAATGGTCTTATTTCAGAAATAAAGAGTCTTCAATCAGGGATTTAGATTGTTCAACCAATAAAAAATTTAACCTATTACTTAATGACACTAGGTTCCATAGTCTGGATGGTTTGATTTGGGTTAACAAACACCATTTGTATTAGGATTTGGGAATTATACTTGAAGCAGGGAAAAGGAGAGACAGGTCGTTGGTAGAGAGAGAGAGAGAGAGGGAGGGGGGGGGGGGGGGGGGGGGGGGGGGGGGGGGGTGAGAGAGATTCCTTTAAAGCCTTTTACAAAATTTAGCCAAACATGGCATTTTACAAAGTTTTTCTTTAGTTGTGAAACCTTTATAGGCTGTTTTACAAAGTTTCTTTAATCTTTAGTTGTAAAACCTTTACAGGCTGTAAAGGATTCACAAGCAATTACAAGCATCTAAACAACTCTTGTAATGTATTTACTTGTACCCCTTTACAACTAAAGGATTTTACAGAAATTTTCATCTCCTCAACTGGAAGGAAGTTTGTACTCCTTATGATGAAGGAGGAGCGAATATTAGAAGTTTAGAGTTGGTTAATAAAGCTCTCCTTATGAAATGGATTTGGTGGTTTGGAACGGAATCAGAAAATCTATGACGTCAAATTGTGGTTGCTAAGTATGGTACCTCCACTCTTGGTTGGAGAACCAAGGATTCTTCCCTTTACAAAGCGTTGTCCATCTGGAAAAATATAGCCAAGTTGGGCCCCATAGTGTTCGACATGATTTCTTTCATTTTGGGGAATGGCCAAAGAATCAGATTCTGGCTTGACTGTTGGTGTGGCTTTCCTACTCTCGCAGAAGGATTTCCTTCTCTTTTCTTGATAGCCACTGACCCTTATACCTCTGTTGGTAATTGTTTCTTTCCTAGTGATAATGGTGGGATGGGGCTTCCCCATCTTAGAAGAAATCTTTTAGAAGAGTTCATTGCTCTCTTATCCCGATTGTAGGAGTTCTCTCCCAAGTCTCAGGTGGAAGACACTTTACACTGGACTCTGTCTTCTTTAGGGAATTTCTCTGTGAAATCATTCTATCGACTACTAACTTCTCCTCAAGACAATTTGCAGAAAAGAGGAATGATCCTTCCCAATGTCTGCCTTCTATGCCTTAGGAGTGAGGAAACTGTGGACCATCTTTTCATCCATTGCCCTTTTTCTACGCATATTTGGTGGGGAGTTCTCAGGCTAGCTGGAATTTCCTGGGTTATGCCTCGTTCAGTTGATTCTCTCTTCTTTTTTTGGCATGAAGACCAGTGTGGGGTTGTTGGGAAAAGGAAATGGAGATCCCTCCTTGCTGTGTGTTGGTCTATTTGGGTGGAGCGTAATAACCGTTGCTTTAGGAACAAAAGTGTTTCTTCGGCGGGAGTCTTCTCCAAGGTTCTTGTGCTTTTTAGGGATTGGGCTCCCTAAAGCTAGTTGGGGTTCCTTTGCTAGGCGTGGGTCTGGTTTTTTGTTTCTTCTTCCTTTTAATTTCTGCCTAGGTTTCTTTGTCCTTTCTTTTTCTCTTTTTCTCCCTTTCTTTCTCCTTTTCTGTATATAGCTTTTCGTTCTTGTGCAGGTTTCCCCTTCTCTTTTTAGCCTTTTTTCCTTTTTAATAAATTCTCATCTTTCACATAAAAAAAAAAAAAACTAAAGGATTTTACACGTATCCAAATGAACCCCCTAAGAGAATCGAAAAAAAATAAATCCCACTTTAATCCCTTGAAGCGGAGATTCTTGGAAGTCCAAAATATCATTGATCCTTTTGCAACTAAATGATTTTACAGGCATCTAAATGACCCCTAAGAAAATCCAAAAAAAAATAAAATCCCGCTTTAATCCCTTGAAGTTGGAACTCTTGGAAGCCCAAAATATCATCCTCCCTTTCACCCTTGGAAGACTGCTTCAGCCCTTTCTGCGTTGTTATCAAAGACTGTTGTTTCGTTCCCTACATAAAGACCACAACATCTATAGGAAAGATATGCGACATAAAATTTTCATTGTTTTCCCGCAGACTTCCCATAACCATGCTTAGGAGACTTCCTTAATGGGCCCAGGCATAGCCCATAGAACTTTAACAAGCCTAGCAACCTCCTCCATACCATCCATGGATGCAAACTCACAATGAATAAAGAGATATTGGCCAATTCCACATCTTTCAGGCACAACCACACAAGGAATGGACATTCATAACGATCATCTTCCTAGTTTAGAGGCGATCAATACTAAAAAAACTTTGTTTTTTTGCGACTAGCCAACCTAACACTAATCCTCGGGGGTCTAGGAAATTGCCAAAAGCATGCAGTCAGGTTGGATTGAACTGAGCTCCCACTTACTTTGATCATCCAATAGAAGGATTTGACATAAAATGATCCCGATTTCTCCTCATTCCATTGCCAACTATCCATGAAGCCCAACGACATAGCAACATTATGCTTCTGGTCCTTCAAACTTAACAGACAAAAGTTGATTGTCATGTCATTGGATAAATTCCTGTAGATAGTTGGAGGCCAAGTCACTACACCCCCAATATACTGAACATTGCGATAATAATTCTCCCTTATTCATGAAGATGTTATATAGACTTCCATAATCTAGGTAGATCAGTCTATCATCAAGCCATGCATCTTCCGAAAATTTGATTCAAGATCCGTCACCCATTGCCAATGCAATCTCTAAAATTCAAGATCTCCTCCCTTCACTGCCTTCTAGGTACTTGAAGCCTTCTTAAATTCTATACAGAAATTTAGTCGAAAGCTCAATGGTAGTCAGTGGTAGGCACTTTGTGTTTCAACTCTGAGGTCATGGGTTCGTGAACCCATGTGTGTGTGGGTGTGAGAGTGCGTGTATATTTTTTTTGAAAGATGAGAGTGTGTATTTGACCATTTTAAAAGAAAAGAAAAGAAATTTAGTTGATGGTTTCTAAAAAATAATAGATCGGAATTGTCGATGGAGGTTTTCAAAAGACCGAAGGGGAGAATGTTAGCATGGGCACTCAGGTCAAAGTAGGGCTGCAACTTGGGTTTGGGTCAACCCGAACCCGACTGACCCAACCTTAGTTTGTGTTGGGCCAGGTCAAGTTTTCAAGGTCGTTGGGTTGGGTTAAGGTTGAAAAACGCCAACTTGATATGATTCAGGTTGTGTCCACTTAGGTTAGGTTGGGTCGAGTATAGAAGAACTTAGGTTGGGGTTCGGGTTGGTATTTGGGTTGTGGGTAGGGTCTTCTTGAGCAATGTAGTCAAAATTGTTATTGTCAGTGTTGTCAAATTGCATATGCGATTGTGTGCGCTTATGTAATCGCACAATCGCATATGCGATTGCGTATATATAATTTTTTTTTTTGAAAAATAAAAAATGAAAAATAAGGAGAAAAATTCAGAAAAATGTAGAAAATTCTAAAAGATTAGGAAAAATTCTCTAAGTGATTGGATAACTTATTTTACTTATTTCAAGTTCATTTGAGACAATCAACAAAACAATCAATAAGCTATTTAACAAAACATTCAACAAACTATTTTATATACAAATACAATTTACAAGCTATTTAATTATTAAAAACTTTGAACATAGAAAATTTATTGATAAGTGGAACTTTCAAGTTTCAAATTACAACTTACAACTTAATGTACAAACACAATTTATTAAAAAAAGCTTAACTTACAAAATAGTGAAATATAAAAAATAAACATATTAAAACTATATACATTGATCCAGTTGCCATTGTGGCATCTGATCACCACCATTGTCATCCGAGTTGTCTCCTTCTTCAACATATACTTCATCTTCTTTTGTTTCTTCATTATCTGTTTGCACCAGTACTTCATCTATATCTAATGGTTACTTTCGATAATCTTTTTCTTCTATTTCCTTAATCTTGTCCACTGCTTGACTGTTATTGTTCACCCCCATGTTCTCCGCTTTTGAGTGGAAGTACTTTTTCTAAGTGCTGATCCGAATGCGACATCTTTGACTTGGGCCCATGTTAGGTTCTCAACTACAAAGATCGGGTCCTGTCTCTACGAGCCACTCACTATTTGCATCCAAATCATATAGGCAAATAAGATCATAGAAACTAGGCTTTTCTCGCCTAGCCTAGAATCGTTCTCGCAGCTTGTGGTTGTATTGGACGAGGACTAAGTCGTTTAGCTTTTTTTGTTCAAAGCGATTCATTTTTTTGGTGTGAATCTACATTAAAGAAAGTGCATTAGCGATGACTCATGGGCGATACTTTTAACTCCCGAAGATTTAAGACTAAATTCAACGTTAAGGAGTGAATTACCAAATTTACCGCCTCGAACGTGTTCTACTTGTGCTCGCAACTGCTAGCAGAACACGTGAGTACTAGAATATTCATAGCCAGCTTTTTTAGTGTTGGATCCTTCTTGTTTGGGTCCACTCCATAGGCAACTCACCAATAGGCTTAAATAACAGTTTAAGTAGGTTAGACTTTGTACATTTTAAGAAGCTATTTCTAAGTTATTTAGACTAAGTAGCTAAGACGCTCATACCCACTTGCCAATTTCATAATCTTATGCCTGATAACTATTTCTCTTGAGAAAATACCTACACCCTTTGTATATAAGTCTAGCAGAGCTAAAATCCTGTTTTGTTCTTTTTTATCTAAAACTATTCGTTCCAAGACATTAAGAAAGCCAACCATATGTGTCGCTTATGCCTTTATCCAATCGGCGGAAGTGAAGAATACGACCGGATTAAGGATGTAGGCAAACAAATACAATGGAGATGACATTTGGCTGCCCCATCTCTTATTTATAATATCAAAAATAGGGTTGTAATTATGTTATTTATAGTTGAAGTGATTCATGATTTTGTTTCTAGCCATCTCTATTTCATCATAGATGTAACCAGTGTTCAAATTATCTCCGATATTATCGAAATATCTCTGATAATATCTTTATCTCTAGCTCAACGATACTGATAACATTGGTAGCGATACCATTAACGCTGACAGTATTAGAAATTCCAGGTACTAGCAATGTATCGCTAAGTATCGCCAACGTATCAATATCGCTAATGTAATCGTCAATATTTTCAACTATGTAAATTCTAGGTGTCGCTTGTATTGCCAATGCATCAATATCGCTAATGTATTGCCAATATTTTCGACTATGTAAATTCTAGGTAATGCTTGTATCGTAAGTGTGTTGACGATATTTCAATAATATTGCCAACTATTGATATCATCAAATTTTTGTTTATTAGAAAAATAATTATTTCAATTTTTTTTTTTCATGGGCACATGGTTGTATGTAGTGTTTAGTTTTCCATTGATAATATAAATAATTTCATCGATATCGCAACATGTGAGATATTGAGACCACAATCTTTTGTTTCCTTTTCAATTGTTGATGATTTCTTGGTGAAATATCATGTGTTGTTGATATTTTGCAATATTGATGGATGTTTGGATGGTTAAATAGGCCGGAGGGGATGGTTGGACCAATGTTCGAAATACTGGTATCGCGCAATGTATCGCAACCTTGGGATACAGATACGTATCAGTTATCGCACAGGATATATCATTCGTATCGCGTAATTTATCGCATTTTTTGGGAAACATGGGGAAACATTGGGAAAATGGCTAAATTTTTCAATGAAACTTCAAGGATTATTAAAAAAGACCTTAATACACACTTTCAAATAAAAAAATCTCAAAAAAAAAAAGTGTACATAATAGGTTTCATTCATATAGGGTCCTAAGCTATGCGTTATCTGATTGAACTAATGCAACTATATTCAAATATGATGCATAATATTTATAAATGTGTGTACTATGTATCCATGCCGTCTATCTGTTTTTCCAAATCATTTTAGGGCATTATCTAAAAAATGAAGCAAATCCAATTATCAGGTGGACCACACCATAAGAAACAGTGATGATTGACTGTCTACCATTAAACACTTCTTCAGGCGCACCTTAATGTTTATTTACCATCCAATTTGTTGATTAGGTCACATGAGCCTAGATGAAGGGAAAAAACAAATTTCAGCTTGATCCAAAACTTTTGTACCCCATCAACGGTCAATCACCACTTATTCTTATGGTCCACCTAATAATTGAATTTGCTTCATTTTTGGAATAATGTCCTAAAATGATATGGAAAAATTGATGGACAACGCGGATACATAATACATACATCAAGGTTGGCCCCACGGTAACCGCACAGTAAGGGCCACACCACACCGTCTTCGGTGAATCTTTCCCTAGTTTTCCCTCTCATATGGATGCCTTGAGTTTTGGATCAACTTTATTTTTTTTATCTCATGTCTTAAAATGATCTGGAAAAATGGATGGATGGATGGAGTGGATTTCCCACAAACATCATGGTGGGCCCCACCTAGCATCCCAACGCTTGAACTTCCTGCAAAAAGGCTTTGGCAGGAAATACGCGTACGGGTCTTATGCGACGCAGAGCCAACGAAGTGGGTCTCATGCGACGCACAACCAACGAAGTGGGTGGGCCCACCTTGATGCATGCATGGTACATGCAAATTTTCTAGTGTTCGTGGCCACTCCACACGCAACAATGGTTATTGACCATTAAAAACCTTTTCTGGGCCACAAAATGTTTGGATCAAGCTAATATTGTTTTTTTCCTTTCATCTAAGTCTGTGTGAACTTATCAACAGGTTGGATGGTCAATAACTATTACGGTGGACCCTCGGAAGTTTTTAATAGTGGGAGATCAATGACCACTGTTTCTTGTAGCGTGTTCCACTTGAAACTTGTATATTCTTATTTTTTAGGGACCATGCTATAAAATAAGCAGTCCAAACACATGGACGGCGTGGATATATAGTACATATATCGAGGTGGGCCCCAAAGAGTACTTATGTATGCAATCTGTATCCTTAAACCACGTCCCTGGGCCAATCAGTGAATTAGGTGGGACCCTGACCGTGAGGCCACCTTGTTGTGATACAGTGTATCCACACCGTCAACTCATTTTGATAGATCATTTTAGGAAATGGGTCGAAAAATGAGGCAAATCCAAATATGAGGTGGACCGCACCACATGAAACAGTGGTCATTGAATGGCCACCATTACAAATTTTTGGGGACTACAAAAGTTTTGGATCAAGCTAATATTGATGTTTTCCCTTCATCTAGGTTTATTAGACCTTATAAACAGATTGGATGGCAAATTCACATCACGGTGGGCCCTAGGAAAGCGTTAATGGTGGACACCATTGCCACCACGACTTCGTGTGGTGTGGTCCACTTGGGCCTTATATCTCCCTACTTTTTGGGATCAGGCCCTAAAATGACATATCAAAATGGATGGACGGTGTAGATAAAACACATAAATCATGGTGGACCCTACAGAGCCCCTGATAGGAGAGTTGGTCTCGAGCTAACTCAATCCACGCCTATAAAAAGGGCTTCGAAGCTTATTTCGAAAGCCGGAGAGGGTTATGGAAGGCAAGAACCCTAAAACCCCAAAATCCCTCCTAAATCTCGGGATTTCTCCGGATTTTTTCCGAGCACGATATTGAAATCACCTGCGTTTTGATTGGGTTAGCTCGAGACAGACTTGGAGATTTTGTTTGCACTCACCTACGAACGGCGCAACGCTTCGATTTGAATGGCCCACCAAATGAAGCTTCCGATCATGGCAATCTCTTCTACAGGTATCAAATCCACCCTGTTGAAAGTTTATCTTTTTTGTTTTGCTTTTTTGTTTTTGCCGATTTTTTTGTTATTTACGCTATCCCGAATCTCCTGACATCCCGGCCGTGACCAGGTAGATGTTGTACAACGAAATATCGTGAAAAAATCACGATAAAAGTGATAATTTCATCGATATCACACGATATTTAGCGGTATCGAACGATACCAAGTATTCCATGATTTTTTTTTTTTTTAATTATTTCTTAGTATCTTTTTTAATTTCTTGCTATCTTTCGAAGGGTTTCGTATCGCTGGAGCGCGATACCGATAATATCGGCTGATAGTATCGATATTGCGAACACTGGGTTGGACTGATATCTTACACCAACACATGCTTTTAAGGCCCCATTAAATAGAAACTTGTTATGTATGCATTCTTTTTGCAATTTTGTTTTATTTTTAAATATGCAAATATGTACATTTTAACATCTCCTAAAGTTTCACTGAAAATTCCATCGTTTTTCCTATGTTTCCCCTCATTTCCGGTTATCAACATTATTATTGCCGATATTGATATTGTTTCCATATCCCTGGCTAGAGAAACTTGTAGCGATACCGATACTTTGAACACTGGATGCAACCCATTAGTGGCTTCTTATTTCTGTCCACCAATTGCAACACAATCAAGGGTTCCGATGATTTTAGTGCCTTTAGCAGTTGTGTCAAAAAATATTGCTAAAGAATTGTTTGTTGGATGAGCTTCCCTTCGGGCTTCTTTGACCAAGGCCTATTGTTCCAGTCATCTGACACTACAAAGCTTCTAAGCGTTTATTTGAATACAATATTTTTAGTGTTAAGAAGACTGTTGCAAAACAGGTGACCTTTGGATGAGGCAAGTTACATCCAATTTGTTTTCTCATATGATGGAGAAGAATGACATGTTTGTACATAAAGACTGTGATTTTTCTAGCACTAACAATTACTTTAATGTACAACTTACCTATATCTTCTAGCATAAGATCCATATAATGTGCCATGCAAGGGGTCCAAAATAACTGACACCTCTTCTTCACAAGAAGGCAACCGATGGCTATATATGAGGATGTGTTGTCCATGATAACTTGGACAACGTATTCTTTTCTTACTTCATCAACTACACTATCTAATAAGTTGAATAAATCAATGTTTTAAATAGTGGTAGCGTATTGCGTAGCGTTCAACCCTCTATAGTGTGTAGCGAAATTGCGTAGCGTGTAGCGTAAGCTACACAATACTTCTATTTTTTATTATTTAATATATAATAATAATAATAATAATAATAATAATAAATATTAAATAACACAATAAAAAACAATGCACACATACACACACCATAGTGGGTCCACCATAGAAAACAACGCAAATCCACCCCTTCACGGACCTCAGTGGGGTCCGTGTGGGCTACACCATAGAAAACAATGCACGTCCACACATATGCACACCACAGTGGGCCCCACGTGGGCCACAACATGGAAAACAATGCAAATCCACCCTTTTACGCACCTTAGTGGGCCCCACGTGGGCCATACCATAGAAAACAATGCAAATCCACCCCTTCACACACCTCAGTGGGCCCCACGTGGGCCATACCAAAAAAAAAAAATCTATATTTACAGAGATATTGAAGAAATGAAAAAAAATTATGAAGATAAAAAAACGCACAGTAACCGGCATTTTAAAAGGGAAAAAATAAGAAAAACTCAAAATACCAAGTTATTTTCATTGTACATCGAAAGAAATTTTAAAAAAAGGAGCGTGCGTACCTATTTTTGTCTCAAGATGAGATTGAATTAATGAAATATGCAAAAGTTCAAGCTCCACAGCTGATCGCAACCGGAATAGGGGAAATCCGATTTCTCCCGATTTCTCTGTCATTTCTTCTCCATTGTTGATGAAACTGCACCGAATGGAGCTCCTTATAGTCTCCAACAATCGGCCAAAGAAGCCCCTTCGAAGGACCTTTTGATTGCAAGATTGAAGAGGGGGAGACGAAGCAGCGTCGGGCGTTGGGTTAGGGCCGGCTGTCGAATACTGTTCGAATAGAGTTTATATATATATATATATATATATATATATATATATATTATATATATATATATATATATATATATATATATATATATTAAACTTAAGTTACTGCTGTGGTGTGAGTTCACCACCATTTACGGCAGTGTAAAAATAAAAAATAAAAAATCAAAACAGGTAGTGCACGCTACCTGCGATACACGCTACGCTTCCGTAGCGTACGCTACGACCCCCCGTAGCGTGCGCTACAGGGGATATACGCTACTTTACACACTACGTAGCGTTTTTGGAGCGCTAAGCTACGTAGCATACGCTACCGCTACGCTACCCACGCTACTGAAAACACTGGAATAAATAATCGGCCATGTGGGAATGGGCCGATGCATCTATGACTTCAAAAACATTATCCCAGTTGGACAATTTACTAGGAAGTTAATAAGAGTTTGACCAGATTTATTCAGCTATAAGAGTACATAGCTGAGATGCTTGACGACACTTAACAACTATATGAGATGCTACGACACTCAACAACTGTGAAATGCTTGAAGCCCAACTACTAAGTCCTCAATGCTACAAGGCTTAAGAGATTCTCCATGCTACGACAACAGATGCAAGCACAATAACATGAGCATCTCCATCACTACAGATGCCAAGGTATTCAATCATGGTAACTACCGTTACGATACGGCCCATAATGACCGTTACGACCATTTCTTTTTAAAATTGTATTGGCCCTGTAATGGCTGTTACGACCTTGCTTACGTGATGGCTGTTAACAACATTTTTAGATACCTTGACCTTTTAACCACTGATTGGATGTGATTTGTGAGGGATATGGCCCAATTACGTCAACATAGCCTGACCTGGTCTGCCCAGGATGACCCGACCTGACCTTAAATGTACATGTGTTATATGTTACAAATATGCCTTTCGAATCCTCGGTTAGGCAACCCATCCATCTTAAATGTAGTCCATTGGTTCACTCCATCGAAAATGTCTTTTTCTTGGTGCATGTGTGGCCCACCTGGTCAATGGGTAGTTTAGGAACATACAAGTGGGAATTAGTTTTTTATTATTATTATCAATTTTCAGGTTAGGCCCGACCTATCCATTTGCATGGACCTAACCTAGCCCAGCCCATTGCCACTGCTTTTTGAGTCCTGTTGGGACCATTTGGACAGAGGTGGTAAGAGGGTTTATGGAGGCCTTTTCACGTACGAAGATAGGGCCTTGTAGAGGAGTGAAACAAAATTTGTAGAGCCAATATCAAATGGCAAGGACAAGAAAATATTGATGGTGATAATGATGATGACTATTTTGTATTGTATCATCATGAGTTTAATGCATGTAGCCTTTGTGATTTTCTTATGTATTACACATTTCATCTTTATTTCTTGAAGGCTATTTGATGCTAGTTTTCCGTTTTTACAATATTGCTTTGATTTTGATTGAGAAGGCATAGGGGAAATTCATCTCGACCTTGCATTGTCAACTGGTTTATCGACTGTGGGTTCTACATATAAGGCTGCTTCAGTTAGAGTCACAAAAGATGAAACGCCTGAACGCTGTACATGGCTCACTGCCAGAAGAGAAGGGTCTCCCCAGAGTCTTGACGGTCAAAGTTTGCTTAGCGATCTCGATGGTCAGGTCTGTTAATATATCTTATGTGTACTTGGCTAAGTGCAAACACATATGCAATAAAGCCCATGTACATGCCACACATGTGCCAGCATGGCACATAGGTGTGAGATGCAATCCATCCATCATCTTGGTCGACCTTTTACATGTTGGAAATCTGGTCTACTCAGCATGTGAGCCCCAATTCTGGAAACAGCTGGACGGGTTAGAAAACTTCAGCCTAGTTTTTAGAGCTGTACATTTGTTTTGCAAACTCTGGCTCACCTGATCAGTGGATTGACCTGATTCTTGGGCCAGGGTGTCAATATAGCGGTGCCATTCTGATAAGATGGATTTGGATCTCGGGCCTACCACGCCATGCTGACACATTTGTAGAAGCTGCTATACTCATCATGTTCTTAAAAACCCCATTCTTTTTTTCCTCTCTTAATTGAAGAATGAAATGATTTGTTGCAGATGGGAGATGATAATCCTGGAGGTGACTGTTACATTGGAGTCGTAAAGCAAAGAAAACTCTCCAAAGCAGGGAAAGGAAAGTCGGTTTCGTCCTTTGTGTTTCACGAAGTTATAAGGTAATGTTTCTGAATTTTCAAACTTCTGGTCACTTCTTTGAGACTTACTATGTCTCTCATGCTTATGCTGTCATAAACATGGTTAAAAGACTTGTGATCCAGAATGACTCGTTTGGTCCTGAGTTGAATTGGGACTCACCCGAGTCAGGGGTCACTCGTGGTATCAAACCAGAAAGGGTGCTACTACCAAATCCAGCTTGACTTGGATGAGTCGCAGGGGACTCATCCAAGTCTTAAAACCATGGTCATGAATTCTATGCTGATGGCACCAGTGAATATCTTAAGATTTTGTAGGTAGGGAGAGAAGTAAAGGGTGAGGTTCTTTGATCTCCATTGAGGATGGCCAGCTGTGGTTGGCTCCGTTAGACCAAGATGATATATATTTCCTCCACTGGCACCAATTTCAGTTCACTAGAAATAAGAGAGCTTTCCCTTGCCCTTTTTATCTGTTTGTATATCGACTACCCTGAGATTCTCGTTTCCTTCTTTGAATCTTTATTATTTTTTTTTTTCTTATTTCTTTTTTCTACTGCAGCGGAGATGAAGAGTACCTTTTTGTTGGGGGCGAAGGTATCAGAACTGGAGACCCCTTCCGCTTCTACATTCCCAGTGTCAAGACTGCACTAAAATCAATCACCGAAGTTACTGAGGAACTCCAAGTTTTGAAGAATCGTGAGCGAGCGCAAGTTTTTGGAGGTCTTATTTTCTCATGCTGTGGCCGTGGAAGATCCTTCTTCGAAGACCCAAATGTTGACAGCTCAGCATTTTTAGAGAACTTTCCGGACGCCCCATTGGCAGGGATGTTTTGCATGGGGGAGATAGGCCGACGGCCCTGGGCTGCACGGAAACGTATTGGGGAACTAAATCCTACCAATGCCTGCTTGCACGCTTACAGCACTGTCTTTCTCGTTATGTCATTCGCTCCAGAGCCCCTGTAGCTGTAGACCATGTGATGCAGGTTTTTTTTTTTTTGTTGTTTGTTTGTTGTTGTTGTTATTCTGTAGGAGTTTTAAGGTATTAGCTACTTTACTTCTATGTGCATGTTACATGCTTTACTTTACACGACTCTTTTAGTATTTATCGAAACCTCTATCCTTTTGGGTTTTAAAAGTACATTGGAAGGGATTTGGAACACGGGTATCATGTCTGATGGCAGTCAGGCCCATCATTTTGCTGATGGGGCCCACCGACAGAACTGATATGATGCTCCACTTTGCATGTTGTAAAACATGTTCCAACTTGCAAAAGAAATAGCATGCTATGAATATTTCCTCATTTTATAGTCACCATATGCAAATGAGAACTATGGGTCTGTTTGGGTGCCACTTAAAAATAGTGGTTCAAAATGAAACCAACAATGTATATGAGGGTCTGTTTGGGTGCACCATAAATCATGAAATTTCATGATATATGGTGCAAGCAAACACACCCTTGACTACGATATCTAATAGTAAGTGATGCTAAGTAAAATGAGATGTACTCGTATTTAAGCGGCAACCAAAAAGTCCTAGTATAATCTATGCAATTTATTTGAAGGATTGCACACAGACAGACTGTCACTCCACTGTACCAGCATATAAGATTTTATTTTGTTTCTCTCCTCTTTTCTTAAACTACCAAGGACTTGGACCACAAAGCTAACATTCACAGGTTCTTAGAAATTGCACAAGGGTGGTGTTTGTTGGCTCTGTTTCATACTATCTTGTAGCGGGCTGGTGTGTTTGCTGAGGCAGTATCAGGGCCAGGGATGGTTGAGGTTCATGGATGTCAGATTTGTGGCGGAGGTTTTCGGTGAAGCCACGGGCTATGTCAAGCTCTTGTTTTGTGGATGTGGTTCACTGTGCTTGACTAGCTGGTTTTAGCTGCGCTTGGTGCAAGGTGTGCTTGATCTGGGTGCAGGCCCACCAAGGAAGGGTGTGGTTTTGTTCTGTGATTACTGGGTGTCTGATGATTGCAGGTTCCTTGTGTTGTAAGTTGCTTTGGGGGTTTTTCGGAATAAGCTTCAGAGATATTCTGCTGAGGTTGTGCGTGAGCTTTGTCTGTTGGATAATGCCTGCCCACGGGTTGCTCTACTCTTCCTTGGAAGGGAGCTTTTCGCTTGTAGAGCTCTTGGGGCTTCTTCTTCTTCTTCTTCTTCTTTTTTTTAAAAAAATGTTTTTTATTTCTCTTAAAAAGAAGTATTCTAATGAAAGGCATTTGGAACAAAATAAATAAATAAATAATTCATGAAATTTCATGGTATTTGGTGCAAGCAATTGAACCTTAAAGTATGATCTCTAATACATAATTGCTGTTAACTAAAATAAGATAAAAAACAATTTTAACAGGGTCTTATACGATCAGAAATCAAAGAGGTTCTCTTCATATGTGGGAACAAAGACCACACCATCTGGTTTGTGGGAGATTTTAGGGAATGGCCATTTGCATGGGTTTTTTCATGGTATGGATGGAAATGGGTCTACCCAGGATGACCATCGCCTGACCAATTGCCACCCCAAACTGCTAGCGCACACAGTCTAAGCAAAATCAAAATTTTAAATTGGGCGGGCCCGCCCGACAGGGCTAATATTTGCAAGGCAAACATGAAAAGGGCATGTTTGGTTGCCACTTAAAAATGAGTTCCATCTCATAGAATTACCAAAGCTTTGTTGGATTTTGTTAGGATAGGGTGCCACCTTATCACAGCTACTGTATGGGATGGGTTTTCAGCTTTGAATTGCAACTTAGATGATGATATTGGCCTTTTATTTTCTGGATTCTATGCTATAGGGTCATCATAAGAAACATTTGTTTGAATAGATGATGATAGTGTATGAACATTGACAAGTTTGAATTGCTCTTATTAAAATCCAAGATTCAAAGGTTAAGATCATCAATGCAGCATGATTATGAGGACTAGTCTTCTATAAGGCAGCAATGAGAACATGAATCATTTAGATCATGCAATCCAGGGTGTGGTATGTGGTCACCGTATGAGATCTACATCTACTGCCTGACGCCAGGTGAAATGTCATCCGTCGGATGGAGCTGCCGAGCCTTTGTCGACCTTACTTAAATGATGTGAAACGACAAGCTCCAGGGTTTTGATAGGGTACAGTGCCACTATTCTACCGTATGAACCGCTCTTGTTCTGGACTCTATGCTACCTGGGCCATCATAAGAAGCATTTATTGAATTGGAGATTTGTGTATTCAGATGAATATTTCATGGTTCCTATTCAAATTCAAGATTAAGAGACCAAGATCATCAATGAAGCATGAGTATAAGACCATATTGGATCCTTACTCTTGCTCCGGTGGTAGTCTCCGAGGAGTTTCAACACCCGGTCAAGGGTTTGAGTATCCATAGGTGGTGAAATCCCACTACGGCGTGAGTGTGTAGCGGGTGTGTGTGCGTGTGTGAAAGGACAAAAAAAAGAAAAAGAAGAGAGTATAAGACCATATTTTATGTGGGTCCGGCTCCATGGCTCAGTGGTGGACATACTGTGTTTCAGCACTGAGATCTTAGGATCGAGTGCCCATGTGGGTGCAGTCCATGTAAAAAGGTTTTTTTTTTTTTTTTAAAAGAAAAAAACATACCTTTCATGTGACAACTATTAAGTGGGCCATCAATCAAGCATGAGTCTAAGACCATACCTTTTATTGGTCAAGCTCCATCACGTGGGGGTGGACAAGCAATGTTTCAATACCGAGATCTTGGGATCGAGTGCTCATGTGGTGTGTGTGTGCGCGCGTGGTAAGGGTCTGTATGCAAAAAGTTTTTTTTTTTTAAATTAATTAATTTATTCTTTTTAAGGAAAAAAAAAGAAAAGAAAAAGACCATACCTTCCATGTGACAACTATTAGGTGGGCCATCCATCAAGCATGAGTCTAAGACCATAGCTTCTATATGACAACTATTAGGTGTGCTACACCTGTACTTCTATGTTAATATCAATAGTATACATTGTTTTTTATGGTGTGGCCCACCTGATAAGTGGAATGGGTCATTTTTTTGCACTGGGCTGGCAATCCTCATGATAGGGCCAACCTACTGGACCAATTGAATTTGACACACACATACAAGGTTGGAATTTATGTACTGTTCAATAGTAACTTATTGTGAAACTTGATGAATGACTCGGATCTCTGACACGTGCCGCAAGCACAAAGATCTGACAGTCTTCTTCCTCACTTCAAATGGGTCTGTATGTTTGGTGCAAAAACAAAAACACTTAGGGCCTGTTTGGGAGCGTGGATTTGAAACCTCCTGGATTCGCAACCCCCAGAATTGGAAACCCCCTCGATTGGCAATCCTCTCGGTGTGTTTGGCACCCTGGAGTGTGAATCAACTTTAATTCAAAAATCACCCTTTGAATTTAATTACTAAATCAACTTTATTATCCCCAATTAGTGAATATATAATTTTTAACACTATGGTTGTGATAAGCCCTCTAAAATATCTATTTTGCCTAAAAATGATGAAATTCCAAGTCTTAGATGGACCGCAAGCACAAGATCATGTCTGAGTGACTAACCAACGATTTTTAATCGTTGATTAATATGGACAATGTTTGGACGGTATTGGATAATATTTGGACGGTGCTGATCTACATGAACAATGTTTGGACGGTGCTGATCATCGTTAGTGGGCCATGTGCCCAGTAGAATGATAGTGTACAGTGACATACATTTATACCTGCAACTATTGAAATGATTTCGGGTGTAATCCAAGCTCTCACCGTGGATTACAAACCCCCTCAAAAAGGGGATTGGAAACCCCCTGATTGGCAATCCCCAGTTGCTTTATGCTGCCAAACAACCAAGGGGATTTGAAACCCCCTCTAATCCCTCCAATCCAAGGTGCCAAACGACCCCTTATAAGTTATGTTTTCTTGATAAGGAGTTAATTTATAAAGCTAACCAAACACTTGTAAAGCAGGTGAAAGCGATTTAGGAATGAGAATTGCCCAAAATGGTTAAAATTTTGGCCCAATAAAGAAGTGGGACGCCATAAGAATCAATCTTAACCATTCATCTACCTAACCATCCAATTGCAGGATGTAGATAATGATGGAATGCATAGCTTTCAGTCCCATACTATGGGGTCCACCTCATGGGAAGGTTTCCATGAGATCAAGCTCTGTGGTCCCCACTGTGATGTGTGATGGACATCCATGCCGTTAATTAGATGTACCCTTCCATGTTGAGCCATGAGCCTAAATATAGGCCATCCATGACTTTGGTGGGTCACACCATAGACAACAATTGAGAGAGTGGATGCCCACCCATTGAAACCTTCTTGATTGTATGGGCATGATGAGATGTGGTTTAGACATCCAGACCATCCGTTATGTGTGTTCCACTTGGATAAAGAGGTCATACCAAATTTTAGGTGGGCCCCACTACGCGCTTTTAGATGTTTTAGACATGGTTTCCAATGATTTCAGGTGGTGTGGCCCGCTTGTGTTTCAGATAAGCAACCATGAGGTCAACTTCTTATTATTGTGAATACATTATATATATATATATATATATATATATATATATATAATATATATATATATGAATATGATTGAGATGATTTTAATTAGGAGACTTTGTTAAGACTTCTATATTTTATCAGATAAAGTCGGACAAGTTCAATGTGCAACATATCATAAGGCTTAAGTTGTCTTGCTCTTCGTCTATTTAAAATATTATCATGGTTAGTAAATAAATTAGAATAGATTAATCCATGGGCAACTATAGGTGTGATTGTTGTATGTATGATAAGTCTCTACTATAAGACATTATATCCTCACACACTTAAGTGTTTGCATGTATACACATTGACTAGTTCTAGAAAGTTAAGCTGAATTTACCATCGGATGTTGGTTTATACTTTCTAACTTGTTATGCTTATTCGTAGACTTGAGAGGACTCAGCGGTAGAATCACAAGAGTTTCAACACGAGAGTATGGGTTCGAATGCCCATTATGGTGTTGTGTGCTCGGCTAGCTGTGTGTGAGTGCATATGAGAAAAAGACTCTTAGGTAGACCATATTGAACTAATTAATATAAGGATTAAGATTCTCAACAAAGGATTTATGGTCCTTATGCGTTCAAAATTATATAACAAATCAAAGTGATTAATTAATATAGTCAGCCTAACTTATTTTGTAAATAATTTTGATTAAATAATTGATTTTGAAATCAACACATACATTGTTTTTTGTAACACCAACAATTTAAATTTATTTTAGGGCGATTAATTATTGTCATTGAATGTGATAGGCTTAGGACGGTGGGTAGGGCTGTTAGGTTGACTTTTGCTTAAATTTTGATCCATTGGAGTGGGGGCTTACTCAAAATTATGATTTTACGAGCCTCAAGTCTAGCCTATTAACAATCCTAATATATAGTAGGGCACTAAAGCAATGTATATAAAAATATGTGTATGATAGCAAGAGACAAGATGAATGCATACATCCACGTAGTGACACATGGAATGTCCAAATCAAAATGGGTTTGATTTGGTTAAAATCCTTGCCTAATTAGGCAAATATATTGTAAGTGTTGCAGATTAAATATTAATTATGATGATTACTTATAGTAAGATTCTTTCTATAAGAAAAATTAGGTGGCATAGGTTACAAGTATATAAATAAGAAAAAATTTTGATAGAAAAATCTATGGAGCACATTCCGCATGCACCATTAAACCAAACTCCTATCGCGGAAAGAATTCAATAAAAAATCACTTAGCGCTTTCCAACATTAGCAAACAACTCTTGATACGGAGCATTTTCTCAATTCCCCGTTAAGTACTATTTTTTAGAGTTAACAAACCGGCCCTAATGTAAGAAATCCTATACAATTCTATTATTCAAAAAATACTTATTTGGACTAGAAAAAGAAACCCTAGAGTAGCCGGTTTGATCACAAGAAGGAGACATTAAGTACCGATTAACTCTTTCATTCTCCATCAAATGTGTGCTTTTAAGTTTGTATATATATTAAACCTGGCAGAGTTGATTAGTAGATCTGATTTAATTTTAATTTGCAATCCCCATCCATGTTGGTTCCACCAGATCAAAGGTCTGGATCATTGAGACATGCGTCCCACTCGTACAAATTCAACGGGGGAAGATATCTAGATGGAAGTTTATACTAAGAAAAATAGCAACGTGGGACGTAAAAAGTATAAAAAGCAAGTTATGTGATACTATACCAGAGCATGTTGCTTGATATGCAGGCTTCAAAAATCGTTCATGGGGATTTTTTTTTTTTTTTTTTTTTTTTGAAGTTTTAACCGTCCAATAATATCCACAATTAATTTTAGCCGTCCAATTTGATAGTAAGAAAATCAAATGAGAGTAATTTTTGGTTGATGGTACATCTAAATTGGGGCCCACAGTTTGGACGAGGTTAATTTTAATTACTTTTATGTATGGCAAAATATGCAATTCCATAGTAATTCCTAAGCGCTCGTGTATCAACCATCACACGTTGCAGGAGTATGAAAATGTCTCTATGAAAAGACCGCGTGAGATCACACCAAACGCCAAAAGCAAGAATGGGAATCCTTGTTGCCGGCAGAACCCAACCGCATCCTTTTTCCTTCGTAATAAAAAAAGAGCTATTTTATGATGCACGACCGAAAGCCTATAAAATATAGTTTGGGGCCATGATTCAGTGATCTGAACCGTTGAAATCGTGTGATCAATGGTGGTAGGCCAATGAAATGAATTCCGACTCTCAAAACTTTGAGAGAAAAATTCACCAACCGTTCACATCCAAAGAAATAAAGACCAAATTCTACGGCTGAGATCTTCGTATCAGACGGTTTTATTTTGGTGCACAGGACATTTACGGTGAGGTCCATGATAACGACGGTCTGGATCACTGAACCAAAGGTCCCACTTGTGCATATTTAAAACACTAAGGCACCGTACAAATAGTCGGCCGAGCATTGAATAAAAAAATATCTCAACAGAAAAACAAAGACACCGTAACGGGCGCGGCTTCGGTGGATCCCCGAATCCACCGAGGTCGGTGGGATCCCTGACCGTGGGGCCCACCTTGACGTACGTGTATTATATCCACGCTGTTCATCCTTTTTGAAAGATCATTTTAAAGTATGGTCAAAAATCTGAATCAGATCCAAATCTCAGGTGGACCACAATATATGAAACAATGATAATCGACCATTTAAAAATCCTCGTGGGCCACAAACGTTTTGGATCAAGATTATATTTGTGTGCTATTTTCATCCATGTCATTTTGACCTTATAAACAGGTTGGATGGAAAATTGATGGGGATTCAATCACTACTATTTCCATTGTTATGGACCACCTAAGATTTGGATTTGCTTAATTTTTGGGATCATGCCCTAAAATGATCTGTAAAAATGGATGAACGGTGTGGATGTAAGTCACATACATCAAAGTGGGCCCCACGGTTAGGGATCCGAGATCCACCCAAACTGCGCCCCACCCTAGCAGCCAGCGACTGCCGTATCTGAAGAGGCCAATGGCAGCTCATTCTGGTTTAAATACACCGTATGGTACTCTCTCTTCTATGGTGTGGATCATACTCATGCAATCATACACTTCACACGTGCCATGCGTATTGCTAGCTGGACCGTCCAATTTGTGGGCTCTGACAGGGTGGTATACAGCACACAGACAGCAAGATCCGACGGTAGACCAGTCACCCTCGAATTGATGGTTTAACAGAAAATCGTCCACGGTCCAACTTCGACCGGAAAGTGCCAACTAACCAGCTGTTTCGATCACGGTCTATCTAAATGGGCCCCACAGTTCAGATCTCTTAGATCGAAATATGCGTACAGTCCACTGTACATTCGGACGTGTATGCTCCAGACCATCCAAACCTATGGATGCAACTGTTAATTACGTGCAGGACTGAAATGCTTGGATGATCCTAGCCTTCTATTAGATCACCATCAAATATACAATCACAAAAGAAATAATCAAAGATCCAAAAGCATCTAGCCAGAATTCACTGATTGGATGGTTAGGATCGCTCCTAAAAACAAAACTTCACACTATCTCACATCCAAACTAAGGCTCGCATTTTCGACCGTTGAGATCAATGCACGTGGGTGCCAGGCATACCACATATGTGAGGAAGAGTATGATCTACCATAGTCCTCTAGAGTAGCATTTGATTGTTTTCAACTAACCGTGGATAAATGCGACAAGGAGTAGTTGATTATGTGAGAAGAAAATGGGGTGGCGAATCTAAGCCATCTGATTGTCTTTAGTGGACAGAAGGAGACCCAAACACCATACTTTTTAAATATGCAATTTAGGGTAAGCAGAGATCTTCTCGGGAATTTCTCGCGTGAAATTAATTTCTCATATCGAGAGTACGATATTTTATCTGCTTCATACTATTGCACTTATGATGCAATTCTTCGTTGGCCATGACGTATTAGATATTGGATGAGATTTGGTAAGCGTACACGCGTGCGCGACGAAGCTCATGTACACGCGGCATATGTGCCAGCATGGCATGATAAGGAAAAGATCCAATCCATCCATCAGAGAGGAACCATTATATTGATGAAATAGGACAAGAAATAGTTTGATCTAATGGTAAGGTGGGCCACAATTATGGAGAATAAATGTACGGATATGAAAAGCTTGGCTGAAGTTTTTATTACACATCCACCTACTTCCCCCTATTGGGACCTACATGCTGATCGGCAAGAAATTATTTGTTGGGAAAACGTGTAGAATTATTAGAGAAACCTGATGGATGGATTGGATCTTGCACCTATGTCCCATGCTGGCACATGTGTGACGTGTAAATGAGATTTATTGCACGCGCGTGCGCTTACAAAGGTCCTTGGGAGTCACAGGGTGCAATAAATCCAGATCACGGCACACAGTGCAACCAGGAGCAAATAAACATCATGGTGGGCCCTACAAAAGTTTCAACGGTGGAAATCATTATCCCCACTACTTCTTATGGTGTGGTCCACTTGAGCTTTGGATATGTTTCAATTTTAGGCTCACGCTCTAAGATGATTTTGAATAACTAATGGACGGCATGGATTAAATACACACATTAAGGGGGCCCCACAGAGTCCGGTCATCAAGGATACCATTGGTCACCACCAGATGTGAACTCCTTCCTGTTAGTAGCTTGCAATAATATGGAAATTTTTGTAGCATTTCCAAAATGCCGCCAAACAACAACAAAAGTGGAAATTTCTCACCGCAAATCGGGTTATGTTTGGTCGGGTTCAGATTTGCCAACTTTGCAATTTGAATGGATTCTACATGCATACGGAGCCTACCCATTTCAACATGCACGTGCCAATGTAGAACACGTGTGGAAAATTTGGCCTTTATGTTTGCTTGAAAATATTGATGGGGGCTTTTGATCCAATCTCGATTTAGTCTTGTGTGTTTGGATGCAGTTATGCAAAGTCCCTCTAAAATTAGAGGGAGTTTCGAGTCAAACGAGTTGGACCAAAAACTATAGTCTACTCCGAAAATAACTTATATATGTTAATCTCATTTGAAATCCAAACCTTCTACTAGATTGGTCCAGTAACGAGTATCACCTGGTGAAAAAATCATCCCTATATACTTATCAAGTGGACCACACAATGAAAACACATGCTACTCATTGATAAATAGAAATATACAAGTGTGACCCACTCAATGAGTAGAAATGGCTGAATTTTACATATGGTGATCCTCATGGTGGGGCCAAGCTATTAGAGTGGTTGGATGATGCATGCAGTTGATAAGTTAGGAGATATCCATTGGGTGGACTGTAACGTGTGTCCGTGAGACTTCTACTCGTCGAAATGGGAAGTGGAAGTTCCTGAGCTGGGAACTAAGGTGGGGCCCACTGTGATGTTTGTAAGAAATTCACCCGTTCATCCGTTTTATCAGTACATTTTAGGATGTGAGGCCAAAATGAAGCCGGATCCAATAATCAAGTGGGCCGTACTAAATGAAAAATGTGATTAGGGAAATTCCTACAGTTGAAACTTCACTGAGGTCGAGAGTGATGTTTACATGCCATCATCCATACCGTTCGTAATATCAATACTACTGGGATGAACTGAAAACACAAAATTATCATGATTTAAAACTTCTGTGGCCCCACGAATATTTCAATTGTCGAAGTTCAATTCTCATGTTTTCGGCTCACCTTAGTATTAGATCTGGCTCCTTTTTGGATACATGTCCTAAAACGAACTCACAAAACGGATCGACGGGATGGATTTCTTATAAACATCACCGTGGGCCCCACCGGTGTTCCCACCGCAGGAACTTCCTGCGAAAGCCACGTCCGTCAGAATGCTTACGAAAAAACCCTAGGATTTTCGGACGCGGATTGCGTCCTACCCCTGCCCGGACGGATGTGGGGCCCACCGTGATGTAAGTGTTTTATCCAGGCCGTTAATAGCTTTTCTCAGATCATTTTAAGATTTGAAACAAAAAATGAGGTAGTTACAGGCCTTAAATGGACCACAAAGTAGGATTGAACTTCCACCATTAAAAACTTCTTGGGAGCTGAAGAAGTTTCGGATCAAACTGATATTTGTGTTTTCACTTCATCCACGTCTACATGACGTTATGAATAGGTTGTATGGTAAAAAAAAAAAAAACATCACGATGACACTTAAAAAGGTTTCAACGGTGGGTGTCATTATCACTGCAGCTTCCTTTGGTGTGGTCCACTGGAGCTGTGAACCTGCTTCATTTTTATGATCATAGTTTAAAATGATATGGGAAAATCTATGAACGGCGTAGATAAAACACTTACATCACAGTGGACCCCACAGGCGGGGGTAGGACGCAATCCGCGTCCAGGATTTTCAGTGAATCGACGAAAATATGGACCCCAAAAAAGGGGGATCTGGAAAAAGGCCTTTTGAGGGAGAAAAGTCCAAAGTGGCCCCCCTAATGTTTTGTTTAAACTTCAAGCAACTTCATTCCTCGGTGGGTCAATTTTACATGGTAAGGTGATGGTTAAAGCAACTTTTTCAAACCGTCCATTTTTTGTACACGTCACCTTAGATCTTAAGTAGTTTGGCCCACCTAATGGAAATATAGGATCCATGTTGGCATGTGCATGGTTAAAATTTTTGGAAGAATTTGGACTTGATTCGCTTGTATCAACTCGGTTTTCAATAGATTTCATCATGACTTTAGAAAAACTCACAGGACTGAAGGGAAAAAATAAACTACAATCGAAAGTAATAAAACTTAAAAGAGACTCTTCTGAGTTATTAGGGTTGAGTCAAGTTTTTGAGTTTTTAAACTACATGATATCATGTGTGCTTACTTGAGGATTAGCAAGGTTCACATGATGTAGAGTGGGCTGTAGATACATTTTTAGCATAATTGAACCAAAAGAAGCTCGAACGAAAGCAGAAGTAGTCTATTAGAATTAGGCCTAATCCTGCATGAGGAATGACGTAACTGAACCCAGGCACGTTCGGTTCGAAAAAAATTATTCCGAGTAGGGAGAAATTATTATTCGAAGTTTGGTCCCTAAATCAACTGTAACGTTTGATTTCGGCATGTTCATGAAATGCATGACCTATCATCTTTATATGACGTTGCTTCTGAGGTCAACTAGCTTTCTATGCTTGCTGCATTCATCCATTTTGCCAAAAAAAAAAAAAAAACACACCCCTCTAGTTCAATGTTATGATTTTAGAAAGAAAAAAAAAAAATTGATTTTTTATTTTATTTTTTCACCGCATCTTTTTATTCTCACGGTTTTAGAATTTTTATCTTTTAAAAAAATTACTTATAATAATGCTAGGAATGCTAAGATGATGTTTATTTAGTCATTTCTATTTTTGGTAATTTATTTTTAGACATTTCCATTTTCGGTAAATTAGGTTTTAGAAAGATTTTATTATTCCGGATAATTTCTAAATGAATTAGGGTTTTGCTTTCATTTTCTTTATAAGCAATGTGATTGAAAAGTATGAAGATCATCTCTTAATATAATTTTTTTTTTTACTACTTGAAGAAGATGCTGATCTTCTTCTCATTGTTTCATGTCCTTCCCTACGTCTAAAGTTGGGTAGAAACGAGATCGATTCGACGGATCCGACCCGATCTGATCCGAACCAAAGGCCAGGAACGGGTCAAATCGAGTTGGCCCAGTCAGATCTGACCGTAAATCGGATCGAGTTCAGATCAATGGTTAATCCGGACTGATCCGATCCGATCCGATTCGATCCATACAATGTTTATTCAACACTATTTCCTGTAATGTTGTCCACTTGAGATTGGGATATACCTCATTTTTTTAATACCAAAAAATGATCTAGAAAAATAAATGGACGACATGGATGAAATAAATACATCATGGTGGGGTCCACGGAACACCAACTACGTACCATCCATTGGTTGGTGGCATGGGGAGTAGCCAATCCGTCTTCTCACCGACTATCATCCACTGCCTCGAGCACTGAGCTCGCTGACATAGAAGCGGATTTCAAGGGAAAGCTTTTCACGTGAAGTTTTTGCATGGGATGTTAGGTGGGTCCCACCGTGATGTTTGTGATAAATCTAAACCGTCCATCCGTTTTGGGAGATCATTTTAGGACATATGCCAAAAAATGAAGTATATCCAAAACTCAAGTGGCCCTTACGAGAGGAAACAATGTAAATTCAATGACTACCTTCCTCGGTTTTCCCTCTCGTCCGGCACACTTGAGCTTTGGATCCACCTATTTTTTGGTATCATGTCCTAAAATGAGCTCTCACAACTGATGGATGGTGTGGATTTCTTACAAATATCATTGTGGGCCCACATAGCATCCCAATGAGTAGCTGAAGAAAATCTTGAAAAAAACTGGACGCGAATTAACAGGTGTACCACACACCAGCATAGCTGGTTTGGCGTGTTGCCATTAGCAAGTTCTGTGGGTCCCATCATGAGGTATGTGTTATATCTAAACCGTCCATCCACTCGGCAGGCTCGTCTTAAGGCTTAAGCTAAAAAATAAGATAGATCTAAAGATCAAGTGGACCACACTGCAAAAAGTAGTGGGGATTGAACGTCTACCATTGAAACTCTTTTAGGGGTCAAGAAGATTCGATCCGAACCGTATCTAACTTTATCTGACTCGATTTCCCTGGCCGAATCGGACTCGATTTGGGTTAGGCCAGCGGTACAACGGGTCAGATTGAGTCAGAGGACTCGAGATCGAGTTGAGTTGGGCCCAATCCGGTCCGACTCAACTTGATGCCCACCTCTCCTACATCACCACACAACGTGGGGAATTAGAAAATCTCTCATTTCAAACTAATGTCGGGATTGATCTTTGAAAATTTCTACCTTAATTCTTGTAGTTGTCAAGTTGTCAATATCATTTGGACTTTTTTACCCCATTTTTTATTTTTATTTTTATTTTTATCAAGTTTGCTATATCACATCCCAAATAATTAGATAAATTTTGTTAAATTAAGACTAATAAATAAATCTTAATGAATTTAAGAAAGTCGACCATAGTGATTCAAGACTCCCATGTGAAAGAGCTCTAACTCAATGGATCAAAGGTAGGTCAATGATAAGAACATGTTTGGATGCCACATTGAATTGAATTGCAATAAATAACTTAATAAATAGGAAATAACTAAATTATAATAACCTTCTCGGTATGCATTGTAATGTCCCGGATTTTCGCCATTTTGAATATTTTTCAAAAAATTCTTAATTTTTTTATATATATATAATATAACTAGCCTACGTCGTTACTTACTGACCCTCGACGCTTGAGGTGAGAATCCGATTAATCAACCATACAAAGCTAACGAATCCCTCCTATTACTTAAACCTCGAGTCTAGCCTCATGAATTGTTTATCTAGGGCTCGAATCTAGCCAACCTATCACTGACCAATTGAGCCGACCACAACTAAATTAAAGATTCACCCAAAGCCGAGACAACTAAGGGTCAGATCTTAATTAACAAACCAAAGTAACCCAATTATCCATTTAGCCTAAGAACTGATAGTTTAGAGTGATTATGACAGAATCGCTATTTTCGCTAATTGTGAATAGGCCACACTATGGACTTAGCTAATTCAGACCTTAACCATTGCACATAAAAAATCTCCCTACACAATTCATTTGAAATGTCTCGATTTTTTGAACAAGCTCTAAGCCGCTCGTTAGTGGGCTACTAATTCCAAAACTATAAAATAATGTCCATCTCACTGGGCTTAACGACCATCGCGGGTGACGAATCAAGATAGTACCCAGAATTACGCAACTTGGGTCATAGACCGAGTGCTTGAAATGAGCAAATACCCAAGGCTGAAAATTGAAACTTAAGTGAAATGAACATTCTACTATTTCGCGAAGTAGTGGCTTTCCAACCGTTAGATCGCAATCGAACTCGATGTATGAGTTAATGATATTTTCCTGCTCATATCTATATAACTGGGACCCTGATTGAACATCAGTGATTGTCGATCGCAAATAAAGCCACCACGGTCAATCAAAACATCTAATTGCCACCAAATTCGGATCAATCACTCATCTAGCGATGAGGCACCTGCCCCATGTCATAGATGGGTCAGGGGGCCCCTAGAATAGCCATATGTAGGGGTGCACACGGTTCGGTTTGGTCCGGTTCTGGGGTGAAACCGGAACCGAACCGTTCCTAATGGTTCTAGGAAATTCGGAACCGGAACCGGACCGTTGGCACCCTAGAACCGAACTGGAACCGAACCGTTAAAACTGGTTCGATTTTGGATCGGTTCCACGGTTCTGGGCTTTTTATAATCCAGCCCAATTGCAAGCCCATGTCCATCCATGTTGTGGTCCATTTGATGAATGGTTTAGATATTGTATAAGGTGTGCAAAAATACATTTATGAAAATAATTGTTCTAGAGAAAATAATTATAAGGTGTGTAGAAATACATCGGTTCGATTTGAGGTTCGGTTCCACGGTTCGGTTCTACGGATCGGATCCACGGTTTGGTTCTACGGATCGATTCACGGTTTGGTTCGGTTCTACATACCCCTAAACCGGGAACTGAACCGTTGTCACCAGTTCTTTGATTTTTAGAACTGGAACCGTAATCGGTGCACTCTAGAACCGGACCAAACTGGATCGTTTAGTCGGTTCCGGTCCGGTTCCACGGTTCTACCCGTTAAATGTGCACCCCTAGCCATATGAGCCAAAATTCAGCCCACTAGGAGAATGCATGTGCTAGAAGAAGGGCCCTCAGAGTAATTCAAACATAAAATCTGGGCTATATAAGGCCCAAAAATTCACTCCCTCACTCCCATACGAATTTTCGGCTGCAAGGGAGAGAGGGAGTGAAGAGTTGTGGAAGAAGGAGCACCTTGGGGGAGTTGATTTGGGAAAAATCCCCATTGCCGCTACCCACAACGGACCCTGCAACTGCGCCCCACCATAGAGAGCGGCCCACTGATAATAGAAAGGTAAATCATCTAAACGTCTTCAAATTTCAGCATTGTAAGCAATTTGCATGTGCCCTTGCAACTAATTCCATCGGTGTAGGGCTTCGATACACTCATCCACGGACCCGAATCCTAGTGGGGTGCTAGAAACCCAATAAACTACTCCTAGATGCGGACCATTACCTCTAGGTTGCTAATTATTGAACCTATGTCACAAATAATGATTGTGTAGTAAAAATTGTGAATTGCATGCTAACTAGTGACAAATCCTTAGGCCTGTTATTCTCCATGAAGTGAAAATTTCGTTTATAGTTGCCGATTATTAATTACATGCTAGAATAGATCAGATACACTGAAATTCCATGCCCACATGTTCCATATTTTTTCCTGATACATGCGCCTAACTAGCTGATTGCGGTAGATTGTGCGATGATTGAATAATGCACTTTTATGCCTATATTAGCTAGAATATCTTGAAATATTGTTTAGTTAGTTGTTTATTCCTGAATAGAATTGATTGTGGCATGCTGTAAAATATTAGTCTATTGATAATTAGGTTGGCCAGCAAACCAGAAAAAATTCACAAGGGTAGACCTAATGGATCGGCTGCCCTGGGCCAATCCGACCGATTCAGGCTAAAGACGGACAACCGACAGTAGTTAGACTATACGGGATGCTTGCACCTAGTGTCGATTGCATTGTAGTTCACTTAAGTTAGCCGAATTAGTCCGCTAGTTGGCCAACCATGTATGTTCACCATGTATGGTCATGCCTGCCTAAATCTTAATCACCCTATAACTTTGAGATGCTTACTGATAACCGTTAGTGATACGATCCCGCTAAAACTCATGAGCCGGGCATGGTGGAATGTGACACTGTGTCTGAGCTATCGGCTTACGCTGGGGTAACCAGCCTCCCCGTAGTGACTAGTGAGCAATCAAGTCTCAGGAGCTGAGCATGGTGGAATGTGACACTGTGTCCGTACTGTTGGCCTATATATACTGGGGTGCGAGCCTCCCCGTAGTGACCAGCGAGCACAGGAGGTGACGAGTCCTTGTTCGAACGGTCCCCGTCAAATTACCCGGCCGATGGTTCAGCGCCAGAGTACCGTTTGAACGACCTGGGTATGAATGAAATTGGGTAACGAGTCCTTCCCTATGGTAATTTGGTCATGTGAAAAATCCGCACATCCGAACTGAGTGATTATACTCAGTGTTTGGGTGATGACTCATATCGAGTTGATCCTCATACCTTTAGGTATCATGCTTTACCTTTGGAATTATTTATTTGTGGGACAGATGGATGATACCTAAATTTGGATAATGGATCACAGGCTCAGAGCCGCTACGGCCGCCTTGGGGCCAAGTGATTTCGATAAGGCTATTGATTAAATGTTAGTGTTTCAGCTTCCCAAATCTTACTGGATGAACGGACTTAATTAAATACTCAGCCAATATGAATATTCATGGCATTGCATTAGCATAGGTTGGTGACTCGGCAGTCAAGGTCGCATTAAAGGAGTGTTGGTCATATGCAAACGTATAAATGGTGTCGCTTGAGGGAGTATTGGATGGTGAGGGCATGCATCATATAATAAGTGTAGAGGTTCGTAAGTAATATCCTGTGAATACAAGGTCGATCCCACATGGAGATGATCTATGAGAATGAGAAAATCAAATGCAAAATTAACTAAGTAATGGAAACTAAACGGATGATTTGATTTTGAAGGTTTTGAATGTATGAAATTTAATTAATTTGAAAATAACGCCCAACCTTCAAAGTTCTACATATAGGTTAATGTTCCATGAATCATGATGACTTTGATAACACAACTAGGATCCGAGTACTATGGTCAGCCTAATCGAAAAATAAAATAGTTTAAATATTTTAATAAATGATATAAAAGATTAGAGAATCATGGATTAGTACCATTAATTCATATTCTCAAGCGCCAGTGATTTTAAGCAATCAATATCCATGAGATAATGAATCAAAGAAATATAGCAGGTTGAGAACATCTCTCATCTAATAAATCTAATTGATTTAGGTCAAGCTTATCCATCAATATGGATCTCATATGATGGAAACATATAGATCTCATATGAGAATAAAAAACCTAAACCTAAATAATTAATAACATGCATATTTCATTCATCTCATCATTAAAAACAATCAACCATTATAAATTATGATATCATTAAACCAATGTACTTCCCTTCTAGCTTCGGTTAGAGGGAAATAGAAAAACATAACTAAATTGTAAAAATAAAAAGCAATAAGAAAAAAATAAATGCAAATAGAAAAGATCTAAAAGAAAATTTTTTAATATAAAACTTTAATAAAATTGAAAACTCTCAAAAAACCTTAAATCTTGCTCTTAAATGCTTTGAATGATCCTTGGGAATGCCCTGAGAAGCCCTATTTATAAGTGAGGAACTCCCTCCTTCAAATTGGTTTGAAAAATTCAGAAACCGCTTCAAATTTTCTCACTCTGCGTAGGCTACCCGTAAATAGCTTCGATGCATCGAAGGTCTTTCGATATAAGCTTCGTTTCATCGAAGGTCTTTCAATATCATCGAAACTGGTCCAGAATTATTCAACGAGTTTGGCTTAAAAATCCTGCAATTTTCGATTCCATGTTCGATACATCTAAGTACTTTCGATATGATTTTTGATGCATTAAGGTCTTTCGATATGATAGAAGGTGATTTTGGCAGTTTTCCAGAACTATACTTTTCTGGTCCCGGAATCTGTTTTTATGACAGTTTTTAGGATTCCTTTTCTTCACTTCAAATCTTCGATTTTTTTTCTTCATCACTTGGTTTCCTTGAATATTTGGCATGTGAATTTTTCAATCTTGGTCTCATAAGATCCATCTCTTGCCTCGATGATTCTTGAGCATTAAATCCACACTTTTAGTATTGTTTTCACTCTAAGCTCTCTAGTTCACCTTGCAACACAAACATGTATAAAATTTATCATTAAATATTATTATGTTCATAAAACCAAGGTATAAATGGAAAAAAATATGCAATGTTTGACACTCAACAAGGGCATGCATCATATCATAATATCATGCATGTGCATTAACAAGAGTGTCTAGAAACTGTATGCTTTCTTTGCTTTTCATTAATTGTGCATGTGGATTTGATAGCTTGTGTAACTTAATGTTAATGGAACCACTGAGCTGATCACTCACTCCCACTCTAGGATGATGTTTTAAAACACCAACCAGACCCTATCTTAGATACAATACCACAGAGCCTGATGCGTTGGATTAAGCGACTATTGCATAGTCTATTTTATTCTAGGAATTGCTCAAATGCTAGGTAAAATGAACTATATAATCTCGCTTCCACAAAGCAAAAGTGACACCCGGGATATCGGGAGTCGAGTATCTACTCGGCCCTTGAAATCTGGGGGTGTTACTTGCATATATGGATCAACTAAGCTTCAAATTGCAACCACATTATTTCAAATGATGTTAAGAGTATTGATATCAAAATTTGAGGCTTTCTTTCCTAATGTCTAATAATCCATGATGACATTACAATTTGGCCATTTCTTTCTTTTCTTTTATATATGGAAGTATTTGCAATTCAAATTAATAGTGTATCCACAGGTGTGCTAAGGATAGTAAAATTCATGAATTCAACTATTATTTAATATTAAGAGAAAAATATTTACATAGAATGTTGTTTATTAACTTTTACAAGCAAAAAAATTATTTTATGCTAATGTGTCAATTCAATGAACCATCCTATTAGAAACAGTGGTACAAGAAATATTCAAAAAATAATAAATTAAAGAGATGTAATGACAAACTTGTTTAAATCATCTGAAGGTAGTAAAGTAAATTAGCTATTTTACGAATTTGATTTTTTACTGGAACAAGGTGTGTACATGGTCGTTCTATTTGAGATAGTTTATGTGTATCAGTAAATTATATCTGTGCTTCGATATTGTATACAAATCATTAGAAATCCAACACAAAAAGGCTCAAAGAGAAGAAGAGAGAATAAGAAAAAGGAATTAAAAAGAGAAAAAGAAGAGAGATTCTTTCTTACATAAAAATTTTAAGAGCCCATGCCCAAAGGAAAAAAAATAAAATTTTAATTGTACCATAACACAAAAACATGAAGTCGAAATGTGCTTGAATTTGTTGAGAAGCGCATTTCTTAAGAAACATGTGATCTTAAAAAGTGAGACACATCCAATGGTTATAAACAATCAATTAAAAAATTAATTAAAATAAAATAAATTTTAATAAAACCAAATTCATCATGACTCAAAAAAAGGACCCATCCAATCTAGCCAATCTCAAGTAAACCATGACTCGACTCGAACCAAACCAAGTTAGGTCGAATCGCTGACAATAAAATGGATTGGAGGTTAGAGATTCCCCCTCCATTAAATAACAATTCTGCTCAATTCATTTCGAAATTGTCCACCATGGTTTTTATTTTTATTTTTTAAAGTTTGGTACTGCATTTAGATATTAGAACTTTCCTAAACCTACACGCATATGCGAGGTAGCACATCTATATGCCACCCACGATGTACCATCATGGATCATGGGGATCCAAGCCGTTTATCTGCTTTAATCAGGCCAGCCTCACGTCTGCCACAATTTAGGGAGTCCAGAGAACGACTTGCCAGAGTATTTTTAGGCCATCTGCCTATTTCTAACATTATGGCCCACTTAAAGAGTAGATGAGACTGATTTTTGAATCAGACAATTTGCTTGGTCAGAACCGCCTGATGGACGGAGTGGATCTTGCAACCTATATCCTGCATTGACACAGTTACATGTCCACGAGATGCTTTGTACACGCGTGTGGGCTTAGCAAACCTCTAAATAAAAATACCACACGTGATACGCCCGGTTTATCATTATCGACCACTTGCTATGGCACGTGAAATGCATGTGCAAGGTGAGGAAGCGTTTTGCATGACGTTGGAAAGGTTTTTTGAGCATGAGAGTGATACTCTAGTGGAGCGCGATGGTTGATACTCAGGCGCTATAGAAATAGTACATATGTCATACATCCAATCAATCGAACCGTCCAAGCCACGTCTCCCACTTTAGATAGATCATCATTCTAAATTCGTATTCATTTAAATATCTAAAATCTGCTTAAAAAGCCTTTATATGTTGAATTTCGACTATTGACAGTTTTCATTCTCAGCCATCCATTAATCAATCAGGTGGGAAACCAAATCTATTTAATTTCAGGTTTTTGAGATCGATCTAAACCAGGTTCATTATTTTACGTTTTAGTGTATGTGTATCAACAACCATATTCTGCCAGAGTATCATATTTTTTTCATTATAAAAAATGCTAAAGAGCTTCCCTATCACGGCTCTGGCTTCCTTAAATTATCGATAGATGTAGACCATTGATTTGTTTCTTACAACAACTTGTTCTTTCACACATGACTGGCCCACCTGAGATGCGAATACACCCGATTTTTGGTCCACGGTATCTACATGGCGGGTCCTACCCAATGAGCGGTTTGGATCTACTACAATGGTGCGTGTGAGCAGCACGTGTGCACGTGCAAGAGAGAGGATCTACTCATGAGGTTTCAATGATTGCTGTAAACTTGTAGAAGTCCACATGCGAGGATCCCTACCGCACGCGTGACATGTAACTTGAATTCTAACCGCCCAATTTGTGTGACCCACTGTAGATGAGTTACAACAGGAAAAAAATGCTCTGAAAATAAGATCCTAAGTGGTAGATTGATGGATGTCTAATGATCTGTATAAATGGAAGTAGTGAACGGTCCAAATTCGTCAAGAGATGCCTTTTAATCACTGGTCAGAACAGTCAAATAATTTTTATTTTTTGAGTATATGAACAATCTACAGTGGTCTCTCTATTTCGAAGGTTGAGATTTGTGGAACATGACACGTGTACAGTAAAAGTTTCAAATGTGTACTTGTCAGACCGTACACCTGTGCTGTGTCGGAACCCTTTCGTGAAAACACGTAAGGTGACGGCTGGCCGGCTTCCGGAGCATCTCCGTAAATGATCCTCGACCCAAGGATATGAACAATGTAATGGTCCAGTGGACCTTATTTCGTACAAGTGGGACCCATATTTGAGTGATCCAGACCGACCGTATGTTGATTCCGTCTGCTTATACATGACCCAAAAAATTATCTTGACAGGAGGATCAACCTTTCAGATCTATGTCCCACTGGCCCATGAACGAATGGTCTAGAATGAAAGTGCAGCAACCGTCCGCATTCAAATATTCAAAGAAGGCCCAAGGGGGTCACGGATACTCGGTTTCGGAGATTTTTCAGTCATGATCCATCCACGTTGGACCAAACAGTCTACTTACATGTGGGCCCCACTTCATGAAGTGAAAACTCGAATATGACGAATATATCCTCGGGTCGAGAATCATGTAACTTCTCTCGAGAAATTGGTTCCTCATCCAGCGAGAGAGAACGTACGTGGGCGTGTGACCATGTCACATAACCCACTGCCAGCGAAAGGTGGGAACTATCGGATCCTCGGCCGAGGATTTTAAAGTATACACGTGTTTCCTATTCGGACAAGTGGGGCCCATGGTTTTACAATCCATACCATTTGTCATTTAAGGATTAACATAGATGGATCATATCCAATAAATTATCTATAATAGAACAATCTTAGCCTCTCGTTTTGTGGCCTAAATGTGGACGATTAAAAAGAAATTACAACGGCAACCCACAGTCAACTCGTCTCAAGATCGGTGGCTATGTAAATCCAAACATAGAGAAATCTGAGAAATGATCCATCCATAGTAAAAGTAAAATGATCAATGGTTGTAATTACTAAACCATGGGCCCAATTTTCAGAACTAAAAACCCGAGTACACATCAAAAACAAGAGATGGATCGAGGACCTCGAATTCCTAAGAAACAAAAACCAAATCAAGGAGTAATGTATATTTTATTCCCTCCAACTCGTGTATATGGAGAGATTTGGACGTCTCAACCATACACTCTCATCTTCCTTACACAATTCCCCCTCTATTTCTATTTCATCCATTCCTTCCTTTTTCTCATCTCCCATCCCATCCTATCGCACCGTTCTTCTGTATTTCTCCCCTTCTCTTTTGGGCTCTTCTTCTTATTATGGTGATGCTGCTTGCCTTTTCTCTCCATTTGGTGGAGTATCTGCAACCACGACACATGGTTTGACGATCCAGACCGTTGATCTCATGATGCGCTCCATAGATGGACCGTGCCCCAGAAATCACTTTTTGGGATGATCGCAACCATCCGATCCATGAACTTAAAAGGAGTGGTAGACCAAAGGTCTACATTCAGTTTGGGAGATTTTTGGGGCATGGTCAATCCATGGTGGGCAAATCAGATCAATGATCTGGACCGTTAAATCATAAGCCTTTCACAGAGTAAACTATGCATTTCCAATCTATCATCTGCTCCTCTCTTCCTTCTTCTTGTGGGTAAGTTCGGTGAATCCAATGGCCCTGGATTTGATGATCATCAAAGCATTAAAGGTGGGCCATTTCATCGTCTTTGTGTTTCTCAGCATCGCGAATCGTGGCCGCACGTTCTAATCACCTCGATAGGTGAAAGTGCGATGTTGGTATGGCTCAATCAAATCAAAATTCCCATGAATTGGGTCTTTTTGATCTGATTGAGCCGTGCCAATATCACATTCATCGCTTCGCCGATGGATAGCTCGCGGTTGGTGCTGCGGGAGCACGATAGTTTGGTGTGACCGCAGGTGGTGGGAAGAAATATCCTTTCATCTGTGTGTTTATTCGTTTTCAATTGCAATTCAATAGCGAGTTTTGATAGCTTACGAAACTAATGGAGATGCATAACGTGGGATTATCATTATACACGTAGTCCAGAGGAGTACGGTAGATCGTACAGATGCACATGGTAATCATACAAGCAACATGCATTTATTATCAATCCAGTCCGTCCAGACCGTAGATACGATTGTAGATTGGGCATATCGGAAAATTTATTCTGATACAGAATTTCTAACCATCCATCCAATGGACTTTTGAGTTCTGGAAAGTTCACATTGGAGAATTTCTGATAAGAGTAGGCCCGGATCTCACGTTCGTGTTCCACCCATTGGGGCCCACAAGATGAGATGGTCTGGTGATTTGAACGGTACGTATTCATTATTACCATAAATATGTTAGTGATCTGTAATCAATCTTCCGTGGTGATATTAACCTTTAATTTTTAGGATTGAATGCCGGCCAGCCGTTGAAAATTCTCTTTTAACTGTTCTATATTCATGTAGAGATAGTGATGGGCACAATCATCCTATCAGCGTACTATATAGCATAGTTTCCAAAACCTGGACGGTTAGGATCATTGGATCACTCATAATGTGGGCCCCAGTGGGTGGAGACACACGCTGGAAGCTGACTCGCAGCAGAGGCAAAACGAAGTCGCGAGTACTGAAGAAGGGTGATGTCGTCAGAGAATGCTACACTCCCCACACGTGAGAGATAAATAACCGTTCATCAGGTGGGCCATGTTGTCCAAGTGTGATGGTCGGGGAATCAGGCTGCTCTCATTACCGGGGAAAAGCTTACGAAAGTAACGGACGGTTCAAAAGAATTCACCAGACCAACATCCATGTTAGATGCACTGTGGCCCACATGATGATCGGTCAGGTCTATTTCTTGGCCAACACACGTAGAGGGTGGGGTCCAATGGTGGATTAAAGATCCTAGTGTGGATAGATAGTTAGAAGAGTTTCACCAATGGTCTGCATTCAACAATCCCGTGTGGCCCCCTGATGGGCGGATTATCTTGATTTTTGTGGATTACAGCATGCACAGGTGAGTCACGCGTGATGAATGGCTCGGATCTCACACATGTTTTCCAGATCAGAGGGACACAAATTTCCCACAGTACTTGTTACAGGGTGTTAGAAAAGTTGATATGATTAGGATATCTTTGAAGGATTAGGATATCTTTTAAGGATTAGGATATCTTTGAGGAAGACGTGGTTGGCTAATGGCTAGTGACCCCAACATCATCCAGCTAGCTGATGTCAAAGCTCTGTGGGCCCAGCATGATGTATATGTTTTATCCACGCCGTCCATCTGTTTTTACAGCTCATTTTAGGACATAACCCAAAATGAGGCTGATCCAAATCTGAAGTGGACCACACCACAGGAAACAGTGGGATTGAACGCTTAACGTTGAAAACTTCTTGAGGCTACAGAAATTTTCGATCAAGCTGATATTTGTGTTTTACCTTCATCCAGGTTTGCGTGATCAATAGGTTGGATGGAAAATAAACATTACAGTCGGTCTTAGAAAGTTTTTAAAGGTGGACATTCATTCAACACTCTTTTTCTATTGTGTGGTCCACCTTAAATTTGAATCTACCTCATTTTTGAGTTGATACCCTAAAATGAGCTCCAAAAACGGATGGATGGCGTGGATGAAACACATACATCATGGTGAGGATGAAAGCGGATTAGGTGAGACCCCGGCCTCACCCAATACGATGCGGCCCTTACCATGGAGCCCACCTTGATGTGTGTATTATGTATCCACACCGGCCGTTCATCCGTTTTTACAGATCATTTTAGAGCATGACCCCAAAAATGAAAAAAAATCCGATTATCAGGTGGACCATACTCTAGGAAACAGCGGTGATTGAACACCCTACCATTAAAAACTTCTTAAGGCACACCTGAGTTTTTCGGTAGTGTTTATTTGCCATCCAATCGGTTGATAAGGTCACATAAGCTTGGATTAAGGGAAAAAACAAATATCAGCTTGATCGAAAACTTTTTGGGCCCATAATGGTTAATCACCGCTGTTTCCGATGATATGGTCCACCTCATGACTGGAACTGCTTCATTTTATGGACAGTATCTTAAAATGATATGGAAAAATGAATGGACTGGATGGACACATAATACACACATCGAGCGAGGTAGGCTCCACGCTAAGGGATGCATCGTCTTGGGTGAGGCCAGGTTCTCTCCTAATCTCCTTCGGAGGAGGATATGTTTAGAGCTAGGCAGAATCTGACCCCATCCGACGGATCTGACCTGTTATGATTCAAACCGAAGGCTAGGATTGGGTTGGATCGAGTAGGCCCACTCAGATTCGACTGTACATTGGATCGAGTTCGGATCAGTGGCCAATCCGGACCGATCCGATCCATCCATGTCTTTTAACAGATAATTTTAGGGCTTTATCCCAAAAATGGAGTGTATCCAAAAGTAGAGAACACCACCGGAAACGGTGTGAATTGAACATCTATCGTTGAAAATTTATTGGGGCCAAAGATGTTTTAGATCAAGTTGATATTTGTTTTTTTCCCTTCATCCATGTCGTTTTGATCTTATGAATAGGTTGGATGACAAATAAACATCACTGTGGTGTTACAAAGTTTTCAACAGTGGAAATCAATACTTTTACTTTTTCCTATGGTATGGTCCACTTGAGTGTTGGATATGCATCGATTTTGGGATTAACCCCCAAAATGATCTGGAAAAATGAATGGACAGTGTGGATAAACCACATACATTCACGGGCCCAAATAGAGTTTAGTTAGTACGATAAAGAGCATAATGAGGCAATCCAATTCCGTGTGGTACACGCCAGCTATATACAGCTGGTGTAGATACGTGTCGTGCGAAGACGAATGTAGACACGCCTTGAGCTGCGAGTTATACGAATGGCTCAAATGAGATCAAAGTTACATGGGCCCCACCATAACGTTTATTTTCCATCTAATCTCTTAATAAGGTTAAAAATACATGGATGAATAGGAAAAACAAATTTCATATTGATCCGAAACTTCTGTGCTCACGAAAAGGGTTTCAATGGTACATGTTCAATCCCCTACTGTTTTTTGCAGTGTGGTCCATTTGATCTTTATATCTGTCGTATTTTTCTCAAGCCTTAATACAAGCACTCCAAATGGATGGACGGTTTGGATATAATACATACCTCATAGTTTGACCTATAGAGCTTGTTGCCGTCAATACACGACTAGCCAATCCGCTTCTGAACTGTGACTTGTACTCACGTCTCCATCCACTTCTTTCTCCTCCGCAGTAATCCCGTCCCTCCCTACAAAGTAGGTCTCGATTCAAACCGTACCCAACCCGATTCGACTCGATTTTTCTGACCGATTCGGACTCAGTTCAGGTTAGGCCAGTAGTGCATCGGGTCGGATCGAGTCAGCTGATCCGAACTCGGTCTCGGATCGGATCAAGTTCGGATCAATTGCTTGAAAATTCGAATCGAGTCTAGTTGGACCCAATCCGGTTCGACTCAACTTGATGCCCACCTCTAGATATGTTACCTTACAATATATGGCTGTCACGAGCCGGGCCTGTTTGGATGCGGCCCGAATTTTGAACTGTTCGGGCTGGCCTTGCCTGGTTGGAGCTCAGCCCATTGACTACCATATTACGGCCGGTTTACAATATTTTAATTTCAATTTATCTTTGGGATATTTATAAAAATTAAAATCTACCTGCTTAATATATAATTTAAGTTACGACAGATTTTATAAAAATTAAAATCTGCCTGCTTAATATATAATTAAAATCTTTGGGATATTTATAAAAATTAAAATCTACCACCCGGGTCCTTACTCTTACCCGGGTGGTAGACTCCCTAAAGTTTCAACACCGGGTCAAGGGTTCGAGTACCCACGGTGGTGAAATCCCATGGCGTGAGTGTGTGGGGGTTTGTGTGCGTGTGTATATATATATATATAAAATTTAAGTTCCCATGCCTTCTGAATGAAGGTTTTAAACGCACTTCCTCATTAATTTATTAATTTAAGTAACTATCGTTAGAGTACTTTAGGTTGGATTTTTTTTTTAATTGAATAGGAGTTGTGGATGTGTCACTTCATTTTAAGACTAGGACCAAAAATATTCCTATCTATGATTTAGGTGGACCACACAATTGAAAAAAAAATATATACAGAAACACTTACCCTCTAAGCTATTTCCCTTGGTGTGGCTGACTTGAATTATGTATGGGCCTGAGTTAGCCTAGGTATAATATTTGTTGTGTCATGTAATGGTTTGAGTGGATTTCATATAATTATTATGGTAGACTTTATAAAAATCAAGGGTGGATGTTTTTATCCTCCTTTAGTGTGGTTGGTGTAGCCCACTTGAATCACTTGACAACCTAATTTTTTTGGCCCTGGGCCTAATGTGGGATTACACATCTAATGGTTGGAGTGGATTTCGCATACACATCAAGGTAGGACTTGTAAAAATCAAGGGTGCGCATTCCGCTCTCAATTGTTACAAAACACATATTTTGACATATTTTGAAGGATGGATACCTTTATTTTTATGGGCCCATCATGAAGTGTATATGAGAACCACTCCAACCATCCCCATGTTAGGCCAAGGGCGAAAAGTTCAAGCTGAGCTATGATTCAAGTGGAAACAGTTGAGAGAGACATCCACCCTTGATTTTCACAGGATCCACTGTTTACACTCCCATTGCCCTGACATGAACCAGTGAAAAGCAGCCATGTGTTGACACTACAGGTTTGGTATTCGTGGAAATCATACTCGCACCTTGTAGTAGCTTTGATTGATATTCCTTCAGCAATACGCATTCTATTATTAATGTGGTAGCACGGACCCTTTAGGCATGACTTTAAGGGGGCGAACCGTCACATGCCAAATGACCATGATTAAACGAGCCAATTAATGTGGCAACATGCCTGACACGTCTATAAAGGACCATTGAGGTAAGAATCCTAACAAGTATCTCACAGTTCTTCTAAAATAGATATTTTTCCACAGACATTCAGAGAGTTTGCGAAGTTTACAAAAGCCCTGAATATTTAAAAATTGAACTAATATCCAAGCAAATCCAACTATGGTTTAGTCCCAAATTAAAAGAAAGCAAACATTAAGCAAATCGGGTCTAATTCCATAAATCGATCGAACTAAGAGAATGTGAGAGGTTGACAGAAAGATCTGATCTAGCCCATCTGATATCAGATCAATATTAGGTGAACCATACCTCTGACACTCCAAACCATTAGGAGGTGGTTTAATTGAGTCATACAAATGCAGGAGGTGGGCCACCAGATGAGTGGCTGTGGCCATGATCGATTTGAGGTTCGGATTAATGATCTCCTAATTAATTTTAAATCTAATTAGTAGGCCATGAATATCTCCCATCAAAAGGATCAACTACGATAAGAAAATTCGATAAGCTAACAGTTCCTAATATGAGATTTTCTTATTTGGAATGCATGTAATAAAACATAGAAGGATCTAGCAGGATGAGCAAGGAAACCAATGAGGGTTTAACTGTCTCGATAAGCTATAAAAGGAGCATGCGAAGAAGAGCTCAAGGTCCCACGCTAAATACATATATCTACTTTTAGTTTATCTTTTATATATTGTTTATCTTTTATCTTAATATAGTCTAGCCCAGCTTTAGCATAGATCGTTACTTTCTAGCTTCAACCGCTACAGTACCGTAAAATTAGATTAAACATCCCCAACCTTACATTGTTCTACCCTGATTAACCGAGTTCTTGCTTAGGCTATTAGATTTTGGTCAAATCCTGTTGGCAGTTTGCCTTAATCATCTTCTTACAGACGAATCATGTATTTATCCCTTATTTATTTATTTATTTTGATTATTTTGATACGCTGTCGATTGTAATGAGGTACACACTTAAATATTAATGAAATCAACATTGTTTAGTCTTTTTTATTTATATGTATGTTTCTATTCCTTTGTGAAATATAAAACTAAATTACTGGTGAAAGAATAAATCCTAATTAGTAATCAAGGTAAAAAGAATCCATTAAGAGGGGCTAACCCCTACCCTTTTGCAAATCGCATGATTACTGATCATAGTCGATGGTTGAGAGGATAGTTGTATCTTACATCCAGTCTTCAACCATTTTGACTCAACGTGGGGGGAATTAATGTTCAATCAAACATCAAGTTGAGTAAGACTTTGGCACCCCTGTGCATCATAACCACACACGAAATCTAAATGCAGGCCCTTGATTACACGCGTGGCTTCGTGTTTGATTGAATTCAACCAACACCCAACGTGGTAATTATATGAAATCCCCTACAACTATTAGATGTTGCAACTAAAATTTAAGCCTATGGCAAAAAATTAAGCTCATCCTTGATTTAAGTGGGGCACACTAAGGGATAGAGCTGGGCAGAATCTGGATCGATCTGACAGATCCGACCCGATCTGATGAATCCGATTCGAACCAAAGACCAGGATCGGGTCAGATTGAGTTGGCCCACTCAGATCCGATCGTACATCGGATTGAGTTCGGATCAGTGGTCAATCTGGACCGATCTGATCCGATCAGGTCTACGTAGGAGAGTCCCTGGTGCATGACGTATAGATCTTCTTCTCCTTAAGAGAACTCCAAAACAATCGCCATGGGTGAAAAAATAAAAATAAAAAAAAGAAAGGTGTAACCTTTTCAGCTCTCTTTACGAAGAAATGATTAGATCTGTTGCAGATTTTTTGCCCCATCTTTTATCTCTCTCCGTCCTGCAAAAACTTGATACTCTGGCGGAGTGCAATGAATGATACACAGTACTCACAAATTATTAAAAATCGCATATATATTATGTATACTTAATTCAATTAAACCATCTGAAATATATATCCCAACTTAGATTTATCTTGAACAAAAAATTTCCCTTATTTGATGATTTGATAAATAGATTAGTGGATATTTATTAGACGGCCAGAAATGAGAATGCCGAACAATGTTCACGAATTAAAGAGAGGATTAGAGCTGGGCATCGGTCCGGATCGGATCGAATTGGGCCCAATTCGATCCGATCCGAAATCTCAATGGCTTGACTCGAACTCGATCTGATCTGGGAACGAGTTCGGGTCACCTGTCTCGGATCAATCCGATGCATGATTGGCCTGACTCGAACCGAGTCTGACTCGGTTAGGGAAACCGAGTCGGATTAAATTGGATACGATTCGGATCGTATGAATTTAATCTAACTGTTTCATGTGGTGTGGTCCACTTCAGGCTTTAATATACCACCTTTTTGTGCTCAAGGCTTAAAATGATATGTCAAAATGGATGAGCGGCTTAGATAAAACATATACATCAAGGTTAGCCCCGCATGGCTTTGAAACAGCTTTCCGTCTACCGTATCCACATTTTTATTGGATTGTTAACGTGCACTACACGAAATCGCAATGACTTGCTTTTCACGCAAAGCACAGCTTGCACAGTGTGACTTTGTATTGACATTAGCGAGTTTTGTGGGTCTGATCATGGGGTATGTGTAATATCCAAACCGTCCATCTATTTGGCAAGGTCGTATTAAGGCTTGAGACGAAAAATAAAACAGATCTTACTATCAAGTGGACCACACGAATTGTTTACCGGTGAAAATTATTCTCTGCTGCTATTTGTGGTGTGGTCCAAATGATCTTTGGATATTATTCATTTTTTGGATAATGCTTTATAATGATCTCTAAAAATATATGAACGGCGTAGATATAATAAATACATCACTGTGGGGCTCATATAACTTTGATCTCCTTTGAACCATTCGTACGACTCGGAGCTTGAGGAGCGCCAAACGTCAGTACTCAATACGGATTGGCTACTCCCCCTGCCACCAGCCAATGGCCGGTGGTCGGTGCTCTGTGGGCCCCACCATGATGTATGTGTTTCATCTATGCCCTTCATCTATTTTTATACATCATTTTATGTTATGAGAAAAAATATGAGGTATATCGAAATCTCAAGTGGACCACATTATAGGAAATAGTTTTGAATGAATGTTGACCATTAAAAACGTTTTGGAGGCCATAAAAGTTTTTGATCAAGCTGATATTTATTGTTTCCCTTCATTTGGGTCCTTACGACCTAATCAACAGATTAGATGTCAAATAAATAGTACAGTGGGCCTTAGGAGGATTATAATGGTGGATATCCAATCATTATTGTTTTCCTGTGGTGTGGTCTTCCTGAGATTTACATCCCTATCATTTTTTTGTATAAAGCCCTAAAATGATCTGTAAAATGGATGAACGGAATGGATGAAACACATACATCATGGTGGGGCCCACAGAGCATCGGCCACCAGACACGGGGCTCGTGTCAAGGGGAGTGGCCAATCTATCTCTCGAGTACTTCTCTTCACACACGACACGTACTTACAGTAGCTATATAGCTGGTGTGTGGTACACTAGCAAATTCGCTTCTGGTACTGAGTACACTCTGTTGGGGCCCACCGTAAAAATGCATGTGGCTTATCCGCTTCGGATTGGGTCAGATCGAATCGGATCGGTCCGGGTAGGTATGGATCTGAACTTGATCCGAAAAGCTTTCGGATCTGGACTGCCCTACTCAATCCGCATCGATCCAGGCCGTCGGATCGGGTCGGATCCACCGGATCGGGTCAGAACTGCCCAGCTCTAGAGAGAATTATCCAACCAGTTTCATTTCTTTGAGTTTATCTAAGTATCAGTCGATTCCACAGTTTAGACAGTTTTATTTTGAGTTAATACATACTATCTGTATCATTTTTAAGTGTCTGTGTATCAATTTTCATAGGCAGTCAGAGTATCAAATAACTCTCTTAAAAACCATAATTACGTGACTAGCACGGACGCAGATTTCTTGCCAAAGCCTCCCGCAGGAAGTTCCTGCACTGTAAACTTAGGTGGGGTCCACTGTGATGTTTTTCAGGAATCCACTCCGTCCATCTGTTTTTTGAGGTCATTTTAGAAGAGTATACCAAAACTGAGCAGGACCAAGACTCAAGTGGGCCATGGCTCGCTGTTGGAAATTTTTTTATTTTTTTAAAATATTAAAAAAAAAAAAAACAGAAGGATGATCTGAATTGTACCCAATCCGATTCGACTCGGTTTCCCTGACCGAATCGGACTCGGATCGGATCAGACTAGCAGTGTACGGGATCAGATCGAGTCAAATGACTCGGACTTGGTCCCAGATCGGATCGAGTTCGGGTCCATCCATAGAAATTTCGGACTGAGTCGAGTTGGACCTAATATGGTCCGACTCGACTCGATGCCAAAGTAATTTATAGGTGAGAGTTATCTTGTACACTATTTTCAATTGTATAGTTTACCTGAATTATAGATGGGCCTGATCTTTGAGCCCGAACATAATATGAGGTGATGTACTTGGTGGTTGAGGTGGATTTCACGTAAACATTACCGTGGCGCCCATTTGAGTTACAAACCCCTTCAACAGCAAAGTCAACCCTAACAATATAGCTTGTTGAAAACCTTTCTTTTGAACTTAAGGCCATGAGCTTTCTCACTTATAATGTTTGTGGGCCGTTACATACCATTAGTCTATAAAGAAGTTTTCGAACACATGACCTTTAACCCTCGATAAGTACACCCTTCCCTCGTGTGGACAAAGCCTCAAATTAGGAGGGCGTTAAATCCACTAGATATATAAGCTCTAAGCTTTAGAGCTTCCTTTTGCTTGAACATATAGGGATCATCACCTACCACTTACATAAAAAAAAAATCTTCTTATATGAATTTCATCCTTCAATATATACAACTTTCCATATCATCACTATATCATTATATAAATCTAAGCTTCAAATTTAAACCTTGCTTGATGATCTTAAAAATCTATGGTTAAAATTTTGACAAGTCTTTGAATAAATCCGTAAACTTAAAAGATAATTTTTTTTTGTTTTGTTTTTTATAACTAATTTATTAAAATAACTTTTGAAGTTAAAAGACTACATATGCACCTAGCTAATTAGGCCTATCAATTTAAGTAGTCTTTCAAAGTGAAAGAGTCTACAAAAAGGCTTATAAAACAGATTTCTTATTAAATTATCACTAAAATCATACATTTTAATTAAGTGATCCAACCCACATATGTACGTAGTATACGATAAGATAAACACAATCTATATTTAGCAAAGCCACCATGACTTGTTCTTTGGGTATAAATAGTAAATGGATGAAGTGTATGAACCCATGGTGTGACTGACGTAAGAGCATTTAATGCCCCAACGACCCATGCAACCACATTCATGTACTGATGTGACTACAACACTATGCCCACGGAAGCGGATTGCTTGTGACATCAAGCACAAATATATTTCTTTGCAGCGGCTATGTGGGTCCCATAAAGATGTGTGTGACAAATCCAATCCGTCCATTTATTTTTCAAATTTATAATAGGGTAGGATTCTAAAAATCAGGAAGGTTCAAAACTCATTTGGGCCTTACCACACGAAAAAGTGAGGATTGAGCGCTAGATTTACAGATGTTTTTATCAGGGTGATATTTGTGCCTACGGTTTATCTGAGTGGTAATAACACTATCAACGGTTTGGATGGCATATGAACATCATGGTAAGCTTCAGAAGGCTTCAATGGTGGACGTTTCTGTTCCTGCTGTTTCGTTTGGTGTGGCCCACCTGAGTTTTGGATCTTCCTGATTTTTAGGTTCCTGTCCTATTGTCGTATTTCAAAACAGATGGACGGAGTGGATTTGTCAAGATATCTCTGTGGGCCACACACATCCGTTTCATATGTCAACTGGGGATTCTTTGGTTCTAACCATACCACAACGAAGTATAACCCATATAGATACAAACACACACAGGGGTGTCAATTGGCCGGGCTTGGGCCTGAAAAATCAGAATTTTAAATATGGACGGCCGAAGGCACGGCACAAAACAGTTCGAAATCTGGGCCTGACCCTACCCTAGGCCCGGCCCCTTGACAACACACTTTAAAATTGAAATAATTCTTATTGATTGGCCCGCTAAAAGAACATCTTATTCACAAACCAAGTTCTGATTCGTCTTTCCACGGTACATATCTCGAGAAGCTTCCTCTACCGTCCATTTAGAGGTCTTCGGGACCCAGTAAAAGACTGTCTGATTGTAGAATGTAAATTGCTGATCTTTTTAGTTTTGATTGTAACAGATATAAATGGCTAGGATTGCATGCAGCAACTCATAATTCATCCATGGCTTATCCTTGGTGGGATCTACTTATTGAGCTGATCTGATCTGATCATCCATAGGTATGCTCTACTAGTAGTTTATGGAGTCACTTTAGATATCCACTGGCTACAAGACTGGAACGGGCCCACTGGGCCTGAAAATAGGCCCAGGGTCGGACGGCTTAGATATTGGCCTGACGATGAATGTCAAAGAACGAACAAATGCTCAGGTGGGCCCTGGTCTGGGCTAGTCCAGTTTCAACCCTAATCAATACAGCATTGACTTGGAAGTTAATCATGCTAGTGCCACGTGTCTCAATAAGGATCTGCCAAGTGGCGTTCCTGGATTGATTGCTTTAGAAAACAGGGACCATACATGGCACAAAGCGGGGTGTATTGGGTTGCACTAAGATCATGAAATCTAGCTCTTTGGCCCTAGGCTATCAAAGGCCCAGATTTTGAACTGTTTGGGCTGGGCCTATTCAAGATTTCTCATTTGCTAGAGCAGAACTGACCCACTGCCCGCCCTACTGATTAATCATGAAATTCCATGATATTTTGTGATGGAGAGCAGGTCGTGGACAATTTCATGGCCAAGATGGGCCAAAAAAGGTCCTATTATAGGCGGAAGTGATCCGGACCGTTAGAACCTTAAAACAAGCATATCCTGCAAACTGGAATGAGTTATTCAACATACCATATATGATTTTGGGTAGAAGCTACTTTAGTCAATCAACCTTGTTATGCTGGGTTTCCTATCCGAATTTGCAAGATTCAATCATATTAACTATCAAAAATTCATTTTATTTTCGTTTTTACTATTTATAATAACTTTTGATTGTAACTCTTCATCATTTGAGTTTTAGGAGTTGTGTCCGACATGAGAAGTGCTTAAAAAAAATGAAGAGAATAACGTATTTAAGCAGTATAGGATACTACAATTTTTGGCCGAAAACCATGATGTCCAGTAGGAATCATAACAATTTATAAATAATAAGTTTACTTTTATAGTAAGTCACAATTTTAAAAAGTTTTACTTATAGTTTGATTCGAAACTTTATTTATTTATTTATTTTGTTAGCTTGTTAGTACACCCCATGGTCGGTTCACACTTCACTGTTAGCCACCCCCACTAGGGATTGACACCAAGACCTCAGTGTTAACGAGGTATCTTTCACTCAGTCTACCACTTGAGCTATGAATCAGGTAGTTTGATTCGAAACTTCTTCCTAGCAATCATATCACCATTTAAGAGATTGTAAACTTGTTTTTAAAGTAGAAAATAAAAAATCATGAATTAATTTATTTTAAATTTTTTGAATAATCTCTTAAATAGTAAAAAAATAAAAAATCATGAATATTAAAAAATATTTATTTCTATTTTCTTATTTTCCATCATGATTCAAGGTATGTTGGTTAGGAGTCCAAAGAAGATTTGTAAGACATCATCACGACGTCCTTCCCTCATTTTGTGCAATGAAATCCCTTCTAAAGGTTTGAAATATTTTTTAATTTATGATTTTTCATTTTTGGTACCGTCATTCTACAATAAGTCACATCCTATAAATGAAATGGATGATGAAAGCATGACCAGAATATCGTGTCTATAAACTACACATGGACAGTGAGTTAGAACCACTTAAAAGTGTGATTAGACCGTCCATTCCTTTTGTAATTGGACCAGGCCAACGAACCAGGATAGGGCATTTATCATTGATCTAGGCCAAGTTTAGGTGGCCCAGGATGGTTTTCGTGGCTTACTGCCACTCAAAGCTGAACATCACATCAATTGACTGATCTTTTGTTGGCCCCAGCTTATATCTCTTGCGTGGCTCAGATGTTTTACAAAAAGTAATGGTGGAAGAAAAGAAAGCGTTGCGTGTGGGTATTTCTTTTTCCCAGGTACAAGCCTTTTGCTGCGCTGGAAACCTAAGTGGGCTATGGTGATGCTTGTGAGAATTCCACCCCATCCATCCATCTGTTTCGTGAGCTCATTTTAGGACTTGAGACCAAAAGTGAGGAGGATCGAAGACTCACGGGCGCATTAAAGGAAAAAGTGGGTACAGAAATTTCCATCGTTGAAACCTCCTTGGGGTCGACAATGATGTTTACATGCCATCCATGCCGTTCATAATATCATTCCTAGTGGGATGAATTGAAAACACAAATATTAGCTCTATTCAAAACTTCTTTGTCCCCACAAATATTTTAACTGTCGATGTTCAATCCTAACTAGAGGTGGGCATCGAGTCGAGTCAGACCGGATTGAGTCCAACTCGACTCGATCTGATTTTTCAAGAACTTGACCGGAACTCAATCTGATCCAGGACCGAGTACAGTAGGGCTGACTTGATCCGATTCGAATCCTTGCTGGCTTGATCCAAACCAAGTCTGACTCGGTCTGGGAAACCGAATCGAGTTGGATCGTGTTGAGTCTAGGGAGAAAGAGGGAGAGAAAGGAGGAGAGAAAGAAGGAGATGTGGGAAACCGGAAGAGAAAGAAGGAGAGGAAGGAAGAGAGAAGGAAGGGGAGAGGAGGGAAATCGGGAGAGAAAGAGGAGAGATGGGTGGGTGTGGCGCCTCTTTCAGGTAGAGAAAGAGGGGTTAGGGTTCGTTCGGATTTTGGATCGGATCGGTCCGGATTGACCACCATCCGAACTCGATCTGATGTACGATCGGATCTGAGTGGTCTTACTCGATCCGCACTGATCCAGGCCTTTGGTTCGGTTCAGATCGGGTTAGATTCGCTGGATCAGGTCGGATTCTACCCAACTCTAATCTTAACATACTTTTTCGACCCAATTAAGCATTAGATTTGGTTCATTTTTTGTTCCATGTCTTAAAATGATCTCACAAAACGGATGAATACGGTGGATATCTCACAAAAATTATGGTAGCCCCACCTAAGTTCCCAGCGTAGGAACTTATTGCAAAAGGCTTTCTCAGGGAATCCGCAGCCCTCAAAATGCAGCCAAACGCTTCACTTGAACGTGGATAATCCAATGAGAATCTCACTCTCCACTTGTCTGTGTGAAAAGGGTGATCGAATTGCCTACTGCGTAGCTCAGTCAGTACTCTTAAGCGTACTGAGTAACCTCTGTGGGGCCCACCATTGATGTATGTATCTTATCTACGCCGTCTATCCGTTTTTGAAGATCATTTTATGGCACCCGCCCAAAATCGAATCATATCCAAAGCTCAAGTGAACCACACCATAGGAAACAGTTGGAAGAATGACGTCTACCGTTGAAAAATTCCTAGGGCCTACAGTAATGTTTATTTGTCATCTAAACTGTTCATAATGTCACAAAAATATAGATAAAGGGAAAAAACAAATATCAGATTGATCTAAAACTTCTGTAGACCCCAAGAAATTTTCAACCATAGGCATTCAATTCACACCATTTCCTGTGGAGTGGTCCACTTGAGATGTGGATATTATTCAATTTTGGAATATCGCTCTAAAATGATATGGTAAAACGTATGGACCGTGTGGATGGAAGAAATAAGTCACACTGGGCCCCACATAGTTTACTCAGTGTGCAGTCCGCTTCCTGTCATCCTGTGAAAAGTCATGTGTTGAGGAGAGAATTTTCTCATAATATGCTATTCTCATGCACAAATCCACTCTAAGGAAAATCCACACCGTCCAAATCTTGTGGGATTTATCATAGATGGGGTATAACATAAAGTGAACGGATGATCCTAACAATTTGAGTGGAGGCTACGGCAAAGACTGAGAAAAAGAAAAGTAATCAATGGTCTACATTCAATAAAAGGATGTCTGTTATTCAGAGATTCAGCTCTTGAATAAATCTAAACTCTTTCATATGATCCACATAAATTTGGGACGGCGATTTGGACGGTTTGGATTAATGTATATATATCTGAAGTTTACAAACGATTAATGCATGATTACGGATCCCAGCATCTCTTTTCTTCGTACAACTGGGGAAGCGGATTGCCTGTGACCCCGGGCAGAGAGATATACATGTGCGCGGGGCTGTGTGGGGCCCACGAAGATGTTCATGAAAAAATCCACTCCATCTATATGTTTTTAAATACGATAATAAGATATTAGCAAAAACAATAGTGAAGATCCAAAACTCATATGGACCACACCAAAGAAACAGTGGGAATAGAAATGTCCACAGTTGAAACCTTCCTGGAAGTTGATCATGATGTTTAGATACTATACAAACCGTTCATAGGGTTATTACCACTCAGATAAACTACTGGAGCAAATATTTTCCTGATACAAAATATCTGTCACTCCAAGGCGTTCAATCTCCACGCTTTAGTGTGGTATGGCCCACATGAGTTTTGGATCTTCCTGGTTTTTAGAATTCTGTTCTATTGTAGTCTTTCGAAACAGATGGACGGACTGGATTTACCATGGACATATCTGTGGCCCCTACACAGCTGCAGACACAGGAATATGTTGCCTGTGCCCCGGGGCACAGAAAGTTTCTCTAGTCGGAAGCTGTGTGGGCCCACAGAGATGCCCATGGCAAATCAACTCCGTCCATCAGTTTTGCAAGACCACAATATGAAAGGAAACTAAACATCGGGCAGATCCAAAACTCATGTGGCCACACCACATGAAACAGTAGGAACGGAAACGTCCACCGTCGAAAACTTCTAGGAGGTGATGTGTGGGGCCAGATTCACTACTACAATGCAATGTGTGGGGCTTATCATGATCTGTGAATAAAATCTAATCCGTACATCATGTTCGTTTCCTCGTGTTTTCCCTGTCTTCTAAAAATCAGCCGAATCGTGAACTCAGTAGGGCAACACCATGTACAGGTGTGGCCCACCTGAGTTTTGTAATGGCGTGATTTTTTTGTTGTCCATTCAACGCAGTGGGGATCTTCTCCTGAATGGATTAGATGGCCTAAAAAAGACAAGTTGGTCCCTACATACAATCTACAAGGTTTTTTATGGTGGGTCCCACCCAAACGCTCCTTATGGTGTGGCCCACCTGAGTTTTAGATTAATATACTTTTTTAGCTTCAAGGGGAAAAAGAGAGTGTACAGATGACGAATGGATTGGATGTCATGCATACGTAGGATTAAGCTTAACCTATAAGGTTTTGCAAAGGAATAGGCAAGAACAGGAAAATTCACAGCCTCGAGGAAATGTTCGAGTAAATCAACAAAAGCAAGTTGCGAGAGTATCATTGTAGGATGATCATCCGAGAAAAGGAAAGGAGAAAGCAACATCAATTGTATGGAATATCCCTAATAAGAAGACAGATTATGATGATTAATGCTCATGCATACATCCATTGTATAAGTGGCCAGATTGTGTGGTCCATGATGAATAGGTCACAGCCTAAATTTTATTTTATTATTTTATTATTTTATTATTTTTTTTTGTTTTTTTTCCTCTCACAAACATATTCACACTCACACACCACAAACATCAGTGTTAAGATACTCTGTTCACTGCAACTGGATTTTTGTTACACCCACACTCTCACACTATAGTGGAATTTCACCATAACGTGCTCCCCTACTTGAACCCTGACTTTGGGCTGAAACTCTTGTGAGTCTACCATTGAGGCATAGGTAAGGGTGTGTGATTGTTGGGCTATGGTTTATTTATTCTATTTTATTTTGTTTCCTTCTTGTTTGCATGTGGCAACTTTTTTGGCTAAGAGTCTAGTTAGGGGTTGCCTAAGGTGGGGGCATGGATTTGGAACAGTAGAGCTATGAGGACCCACCATGATGTATGAGTTTATTTACATTGTCTATCAATTTTTTGTATCTTTTTAAGATATGATTTCAAAAATGAGGCACACATGCATGCAAGGCTTAAGTGAACTTCAGAGGGGATTAAATGCAACTATTAAAAAATTGTTAAGAGCCACGGAAGTTTTGAATCAAGCTGATATTTGTGTTTTGGCTTCATCAAGGTCTATATAACCTATGAACAGTATGGAAGACAAATAAACATCATAGTGGGCCTTAGGAAGGTTCAGGAGTGAAAATCATTATCATTACTGCTTCTTGTAGTATGATCCACCTGATGCTTGTATCTGCTTTATTTTTGTTCTTATACCCATACGCAGAGGTAGTACCCAATCCGCGTCCCCTATGTTGGGGTAAATCAAGTCGACTTGTCCATTTAGGGATTGAAACTGGGGAGGCTCATGGCCGGGGCATGATTCGTTTATCAACGGAACTAAGTCTACTCAACCATGCATAAATAGGTCATCAAGCCATGAGTTAGCCCTACCCAATAGATGGATTAGATTGCACACAAATGTACCAATTTTAAAAATATATGGTGTAAATAGTCCCTCTTATGTCCATATAGTTTGGGAAGCCTTATTTTTAGAATAATCAACATATATTTAATTACTATATGTAATATAACTATTCAAATTAATTGGACTTTACCTAACTTGATTTTAACCAAATCAATGTTGATGTACCATTGATAACCCTAGACTGGTGATCCATCTCTTGGACACCTAGTCTCAATTTTTGACACGTTTGCCCTCTCTTGATGTGTGTTGTCTATAAAACAAGAACGCATGTATAGAGAGAGAGAGAGAGAGGAGAGAGAGAGAGAGAGAGAGAGAGCGCCTTTCTCTGGTAGTCTATCCATGATAGATTCTTTATATAATGGAATTGTAGGAGAACTTTTCCCGGTATCATTTCCCCTAGATATTTTGTATAGTAAAAGGGTAGGAGAGAAATAAGTTTTTATTATTATTCTTACTATTTTATTCATATAAGTGAAGAAGAAAATTTTGTATTGTTATGTCACCAGCATGAATATATTACTAAACTATATAAATTTATGTTCCTTTTATCTCTCTCTGGTTTTTTATTTTTATTTTTTACTTCTGAATTTTGGTTTGAATTTATATATATAATTTTATTTTGCTTGCTATTAATGTATTTCTATTTCAATACATTGTGAAAAGAAAAAAAAAAAAAAAAGAAAGAAAGAAAAAAACCCTAGCATTTAGGATGATCTATGCATGTATGTCATCTGGACATGGATGTGCATAAGAGCATGATGCATTCATAATCTTCCCAATCATAGTATAATTCCATTTATAATCTTACCAAGTTAGGGTTATCAGCTTTAAAAGGTTGCCCTTCTCTGGTTATTCTACTACAAGGTGGGAGGTGTTGACAAGGACATTAATCTTATCTATATCATGGACGGTGCTTTTGTGATAGCTTACCACTGTTTTCCAAGTCGTGCCGTCTCATCTACCACACATAGATCCAAACCCTTTAAATTGTAGGGCCCACCGATTATGAAGAATTTACTAGAAATGATACTGATCTGGCCATCCTAACTAGCTATCAAGTGAGTGATTAGAACAAAATATACAATAGTTTTCAACGACCAGAATTAGAAGTTAACGGAAGGGATGGTGGGACTACGACATCCATTCAAATCAGAGTGGACTTGGGACATACTCCATCCATTGTGGGACCACGATTTAAGGGTCCAGATTGCTCTTCATATAAGCCACATGGATGGTGGATGAGACAACACAATGTGAAAAAATGGTGGCGAACTATCACCCTAACCTCACTCCTATTTCAATTGTATATTTGTATTCCTCACAGTGAATTTGGAATCTTGAATAGATTAACTAAAGAAAAAGCATACCTTGTGCTATCACTTGAACCTAAGTTAGTTGTCAAGCACTCTTATCTAGAGAGATGTGGCCTACCAGTGGGGCTGTATAATCACACAGGATGGATGGTTCTAGCCACTGATCATAAAAAGGTCCATCCAATGTCCCACATTCAATAGAAAGAAATCCTCCATTACATGGCAAAGAATCATGCGACGGTTGTGATTTTTGTGCATGGTCCATCCATCGTAGGGCCCAACCATTGAACGGTCTGGATCTTGCCTTTGTGGGCCTCATATTCGTGAACTTTCTTACTAACTTTTTTAAAAAGGAACTTTCCCTTGACTGAAAGTTGGAACTTTTTTTCTGTAGATGTGGACACATCAGCTTCTCCAAATCTTTCGTATCCTGCAAAGCGAGGCCGGTTCCACTAAAGTACTGTAGAATAAGCTTATTCTACAATTATTTGCGTGGGGCCAACCTTGCCGTTTTCATGACATCCACTCCGTACATCATGTGTGTCACCTCATCATATTCATAGATCTCAAATTTTCTGGCAATATAAAACTTAGGTGGACCACACCATGTAGAATCATGTCAGACACCTTTAAAATCATTTACCGTGGCCCACACAACTTTTGGAATGAAAAATTTTGGGCTGTCTACATCTTTGTGGAAAGCATCTCCTGAATGGACTGGATGACATGTAAAAACACAGTGAGCCCCACTTACAATCTGGAAAATTTTAACGGTGGAAGTCATCATCCCAACTCCTCCTTGTGGTATGACCCACCTTTACTTTATTTCATCCTTATTTTCATCATGGACGGTGAAATTGATATGTTACACCATATGCACGGTGTGGATTTGGGCCATACATGACAGTGGGCCCCATACAGAAGTTGCAGAATAAGCTTATTCTACAGTAGTTGTAGAGGAACCGGCCTCCCTGAAAAGCTTCTGATGAAAATGGTAGATGGGAATATATCTGACAGCCTCAAGAATCCATTCTAGATATTTAATTAGTAGTGGGTGACCATGGCCCACCTATTGGATTTCTTCCTCCAACATGATAGACAAATGGCTATAAATAGAGCTCTCATTGCATCGATGAAACCATACAATCTCATCCAACGGCATGGATTCAAACCGCAAGCGAAAAGGGTTCTTCAAAGGAAAGTTGGTGATGTCCTTCCATCGGCCACCAAAATCTCCATCTCCCATGCAATTCAGTAGCAACCTTCAGAGGGCCCCACCTCCTTCAACGCCTTCCGTTGGATTCATGGGCCCCACCATCAAACAAACGGCTTTGATCGCGAAGACAGATGGAGGGACTGAGTTGGGTGGTCTTGCTGATGGTCCCACTGGTGATGAGAGCATCGATAAGCGGGCTGCGATCTTCATATCGTGCGTTCAAGAGCGAATTAGGCTCGAACGAGTCGAACAAGCTATGAATCTTCATTAATAAAGCTAGTTAGCAGTTGTCATTTTATTTGCCTTTTTCAGTAATATAATTATCTGATCTTTGAAACAAGATGATGTGGTCCGTTTGTTTTCATGTGATCGAGTCATAGGGTCCATTTATTAAAAAAGATGGGGGTGTTTGTTAATGTTTTTTTTTTTTTTTTTTGTTTTTTTTTTTTTTATTTTAGTATATAGCAAGAGCTGTTTCTCATGAATAAGAAATCATTTTATGCATTTCCTTACAAGTGATGATCTGCTACAGTGTATTTGTAAAGCTCACGTGTCACACGTTTAGAACATCTGAACGGTGCAAAACTTGGGTTCTGACATGAAGATGGTTCATCTCAGAGATCAGATCGATCCACTCATTAGGTGAGGCGCACCTTATGTTGAATCAGATTCTTGGATATACTTTTATTTTGATGGTGTGGTCCACCTGATGACTGGAATCTGTGGACACCCCGATGTAGAATGGGCTCGGATAGAATGTTTTGATGGTAATTAACGACTTGGATTTAATCCGAGTTGTGATGAGTTTTGAGGGACTTACCAAGTATGGGAATATGACTTAGGAACACGTTGGAATATAACTTTGTGTTTTTATCATTAAACAAGTTATTTCAAATTTATTATAAATTATTTCTACTTTAATTTATCGTGGAGTCGAGAAAGAATTTAAATGAGTATGTGGATTGGAGTAATTACACATTGGGAAGACAGTAATGAACGTCATCACATCTTTACTTGCAGTACTTTAGGTATGGGTCAAAAAATGAGTTGGAACAAAAGCTCAAGTTGACCACACCACAGTTATAAGTAGGGATTGAGCTATTATAATTAAAAACTTCTTCAAGGCTACAATCATTTATGTGTTTTATCCATGGTATTGATTATCTATTTTACATGTATCTTAGGGATTAGTCATGCCTTAAGGGAGGTAGACACTCTGTCATGGAAAAAAACAAAGTTATAGAGCATAAAATGAGGCAAATCCAAAAATAAGTCGACCACACAATAGTTACACTTTTACATGCACAAATGGTGCTGGACCAGGTGCGTCCAACACTCTACTAGACACAATCCGCATCCATGACATCTACTTTATATATATCAATTGTGCCACCTAACTGTTAAATAAGAGGAAAAATTACAGTCAAACATCTACATCCCACACACTATATGTGTGTGTGGGAAATGGTTCTATGCAGTCGAGCTCATGGGAACCTTCCATGAGGTTGAGCTGTGTGGGCCCCACCTTGATGTATGTCAAACATCAACGCTGTGCATTTGATGGGTCCCTTTTTGAATTATGAGATATTCAAAAAATCAACTGTGTATGGAACTTAGGTGGGCCATACCATCTAAAATCATGTGAAGACATGACTAAAACATATCAAAACACTTTGTGGGGCCCACTTGAAATTTGGATGCATCTGGAACTTAGTCTAACTCCTCATCCAATTGGGATACACATAATGGATGGGCTGGATTTGTGAACCACATCTCGTTGGGCCCAACAAATGATTATAAATGTTTTCATGGAAGGGTAACCTCTCTCAACTTTTGCATGAGGTGTGGCCCACACAAGTCCAGGATTGACTTGAATTTTAAGTCCGAGTCCTACCATGGAATAATGCATGTGACTGATGGGGTAGATGCTCAACACGCACCACAGTGGGGCCCACACAGCTTGACCTCATAGGAAGTTCCCATTAACCGCACTGCACTGAATCATATATATATATATATATATTGGTGGACCACGTACGTGCCAAAAAAGCGACCAGGTAAAGAAGAAATATACCTTGGGTATATACACGTGGTGCACTTTTCAGTAGATCATCCTGATCTGGGGGCCGTACACATTCACTGCATCTGACGAATTCTCGGCGGATTGGCTTAGGGTCAGTTTGGGCAGTGGGATTAGAAGGGATTAGGTGGGGATGGGATTCAAAAAAACATAATTATTACCCATGGAGGGGTTGTCCCCTATTACCATGGGATTAAATTAATGCCCTACTTTGCTGATAATACGGTGGCATATTGAATGAATATGCCCACCATCATTTGAAATTACTGAGAATAACATACATGTGTTATATCTAAACCGTTCATTTGTTTAGTAACCTCATTTTATGGCATGGGTCTAAAAATCAGATAGATCCAAAACTTATGTAGCACCAAAGAAGTTTTCAGCTGTAAGTATTCAATCCCTATTGATTTTTATGGTGGAGTCCACTTGAGCATTAGATTTACCAGAGATTTTTTGGCCCATTCTCTAAAATAATCTCGATAAATGGGTGGACGGTGTGGATATAGCCCACACATCATGTTGGGACCTACACAACTTTCCAAACATTGAGTGAAATTAGCCCACGACCCAATGCAATTCCATTTAGGCCTTGTATGGGCAACGGGATTAGAAGGGATTAGGTGGGATTGGATTCATCTAGTTCTGTGCCAATTCCACTCCATGTTTGGAAAAGCTTGGAATTAGATCGGATGGAATTGCATTGGATCCTGTGCCAATTTCACTCAATGCTAGCAAGTTGTGTAGGTCCCACCCTAATGTGTGGCCTATATCCACACCGTCCACCCATCTTTTGAGATTATTTTAGAGCATGGGACAAAAATCAGGTAATTCTAAAGCTCAAGTGGACCCCCCACTAAAAGCAACGGGGATTGAATACTTACCGTTGAAAACTTCTTTGGGCCACATAAGTTTTGGATCTATCTCATTTTTCGGCCCATACTATAAAATGAGGTTACAAAATAAATGAACGGTTTAGATATAATACATGTGTGTTATTTTGGTAATTTCAAATGATGGTGGGTATATCCATTCAATGTACCACCGTATTACCAACAAAGCAGAGCATTAACCTAATCCCATGGAATTAGGGGACAATCCCTGCCATGAGTAATAATGATGTTTTTTTGAATCCAATCCCACCTAATCCCTTCTAATCCCGTTGCCCAAACAGGGCGTTAATGTAATTCCAAGCATTTTCACAAGGAGTGGAATTGGCAAAAGACCAGATGAATCCCATCCTCACCTAAATCCCTTCTAATCCCATTGCCCAAACTGACCCTTAGTGTACCCCACACAAGCTATGTAGCTGTTGAGTTGACGTCAGCAAGTTCTGTAGGTCAGATCATGAGGTATGTGTTACATCCAAATTGTCTATCCATTTTGCGAGCTTGTCTTAGGGGCTGTTTGATTTTTAATTCCTCCCAGTATATACACTGAAATAAGTAATTATTACTTGCTCCGTCTGTTTGAAATTAGCCGTGAATTACGTTTCGAAAATCGGTCCATATAAACCCTGTTATTGCTGATTTAAATATGTAGGTCCCACCATGATGTATGTGCGTTATCCACACCATCTATCCTTTTAAAAATTACATTTTAAGGCATGAGCTCAAAAATGAGGAAAATCAAATACTCAAGTGGACCACACCTTAGGAAACAATGATCATTAAGATGTCAATGGTTAAAAGTTGTTTTCTCCCCTGGGCCCACATTGATGTTTATTTGTCATCCAACCTATTCATAAGGTAACACAGTTATGTATAAAGTGGAAACAAAAATATCAGTTTGATTTAAAACTTATAGGGTCCTCAAGAAGCTTTCAATGGTAGGAGTTCAATTCCCATTGTTTCCTGTGGTGTGGTCTACTTGATTTTTGGATTTGCCTCATTTTTCGGCTCATGCCATAAAATGAGTTGGCTAAAGGGATGGACGGTGTGGATAAGACACAAACATTATGGTGGGCCCCACGATCTAATATTTCTCTTCTCGGGGTGACGTGAGGAGTGATATAAATGAATGGTGGCGGTCAACATCACCTCGGAAATGCAGCCGAAAATACAAGGGTAAATAATTATTACCCATTTACCCTGAATTACCTCTGTAATTAGAAAATCAAACAGGGCCATTAATGCTTGAGACGAAAAATAAGATAGATCTGACTATAATTATCACACTGCAAAAATTAGGGGTGGATTGAACGCCTACCATTGAAACCTTTTTTAAGGGTCACAGACGTTTTGGTTCAATATGGAAAAATCTTTCCTCTTCATTTAGGTTTTTGACCTTAAATCTTTCCTCTTCATTCAGGTATTTTTGACCTTATGAACAGATTGAAAGTAAAATAAACATTATCGTGGGCCCTGAAAATTTTTTAGGCCCTGTTTGGGCAACGAGATTAGAAGGGATTAGGTGGGATTGGATTCAATAAAACATCATTATTACCCATGGCAGGGATTGTCCCCTGATTCCATGGGGTTAGATTAATGCTCTGCTTTGTTGGTAATACGGTGGTACATTGAATGGATATACCAACTATCATTTGAAATTACCATAATAACACATATGTATTATAACTAAACCGTTCATTTGTTTTGTAACCTCATTTTATGGTATGGGCCGAAAAATGAGGTAGATCCAAAACTTATGTGGCCCCAAACAAGTTTTCAACGGTAAGTATTCAATCCCCGTTGCTTCTAGTGGTGGGTCCACTTGAGCTTTAGAATTACCTGATTTTTGGCCGTGCTCTAAAATAATCTCAAAAAATGGGTGGACGGTGTGGATATAGCCCACACATCAGGGTGGGACCTACACAACTTGCTAGCATTGAGTGAAATTGGCACGGACCCAATGCAATTCTATCCAATCTAATTCCAAGCTTTTCCAAACATGGAGTTGAACCGGATGAATCCAATCCCACCTAATCCCTTCTAATCCCGTTGCCCAAACAGGGCCTTAATGGAGAAAGTCATTATCTTCACTATCATAAAGTGGTCCAAATGATCTTTCAGATGATTCATTTTTTTTTGGATAATGCTCTAAAATGATCTCTAAAAACAGATGAACGGTATAGAGAAAATAAATACATCAATGTGTAGCCCATGTAACTTTGAACTCCTTTGAACCGTTCGTAATACTCGGAGCTCGAGGAGCGTCAGTGCTCGTCTTTGCATCGACACGTACCAGCCAATCAACTTCCATTTCACAAACATTTTAGAGAATTCATCCCATCAGTTCCATTGTAGATGGCCTTGCTGAAATAATGATACCCATCTATCGCAGTTTTCTCATTGTGTATGCACCCAAGGCCATGTTTTGGGCCTCTTGGTTGATTATTGTCTATTTGCAAGCTACCAATCAGACGGTCATCATCTGATTTTTAGGATATGGCCCACAGCGTGAATGGTCTGTATAGATGTAATCAACGACAGCCACATGTATGGTGGAGATGCACTCTTTCTTGTTATCCAAATTCAACGGTAAAAGGACATCTTATTGGATGCACCATATGATTTAAGAGGTCTGGTAGACACACTACCAAGTATGGCCCAGCTCACTAACCCATCTACATGCCACTGCACGTGGAAAGCTGGCATCGATCCATATGTAAGATCATAGCCGCTCATCAGACGTACGTAGATCTTGTTCGCTGGTCCAAAAATTAGGCCGTTCTGTCTTATCGGTGACATTATCTGAAACAAATGCATTTAAAAAATAAAAAAATAAAAAGAGGAAAAAATTCGTTTGTTTAGCCGTCCATTTATTTTGTTTTAAACATCCATTTGTAACAATATTAATTAGCTGTGCTTGTTTTAGCCGTCCAGATTGAGGGGACAGGATTGTGTGAGCAATATCAAATGGCTAATATTTGTCAGGTTGTGTGATATTCACATGGATATCAATGGATTGGATCTCATGAAATCATTCGCTCCAAAGGGATAGTCACGCCCTCTTATATACCCTACCTCAGGGTGGCAGCGGGTTGGTTTAGGGCCGGTCCAAGTTAAGCCCAGCCCGCATTATTCAAGATAGGCTCTAGCCAAAATAGTTTAGTTCGAGAACAGCCTGAAATGTTTTTGCTAGCCCGAAACTAAAGGTGGTCTTAGGACACGGACGAACGTGATGAGCTCAATCACCATCTTCCTCCAGGATAACTACTCCAAATACTTGGAGCTTCTCTATACTCCTTGTAGAAATTTCTCAAATCATGATGAAAAAGCAAGAGAAATAGAAATAAATTTTATAAAATTCATAATTAGATTGGTGAATGAAATAAATGAGTTCATAACCTTTTAAATAGGGATACTAAGAAATGAGAGAAATTTTAGAATCAAATTACAGCTAAAACTCACGGTCGTGATATCTACTAGTGTGCAGGGTTTTCAGCCAAAAATAGTAAGGGCCTGTTTGTTGCACGTAATGTGAAATTGGAAAAATATTCCATATTCAGTAGTGTTTGTTAATGTATTGTTAATGATGAAGAAAGGAAAGCACGGTGAATGCAGAATGAACTCAGTAAATTTTTCATTAAATAAAATTTTTTATTTTCAAAATTACCCATTTTCAAGTTACCCTGGAAATATTTTTTTTCTTTAAACCGTTTGCGCAATACAAAATCAACTTTTAACCTGTGGAACTTCTTATGCCCTACCATGATATATGTGCTTCACCTATTCCATTCATCCATTTTTAAAGATCATTTTAGGGCTTGATACCAAAAATGAGAGGAATATAAATCTCAGGTGGACCATACCAATGGAAAACAATAGCGATTGATTATCCACCATTAAAATTCTCCTAAGGCCCAATGTACTGTTTATTTGACATCCAATCTGTTGATTAGGTCATATAGACCTAGATGAATAGAAAAAACAAAGATCAGCTTGATCCAAAACTTTTATGGCCTCCAAAAAAGTTTTTAAAGGTCAATGTTCATTCAATACTGTTTTCCTGTAATGTGGTCCACTTGAGATTGGGATATATCTCATTTTTGGTCTCATACCATAAAATGATCTAGAAACATAGATGGACGGCATGGATGAAACACATACATCATGGTGTGGCCCACATAGTACTACCGTCATGGCAGGGGGTAGTCAATCTGTTTCCGCGTATGCGGATTGGATAGTGATACTTACAGGTTGAGTAGCGAGTCGCTACTGAAGTTACGTCACCAAGTTATCATGATGTATGTTTTGTATCCACGCTGTCTATCCACTTGGAAATATAATTTTAAGTAAAGATTTAGAGAATGAGTAAAATCCGAAGCTCTAGGGGACCTCACCACAGAAAGTAGTGGGGAGAGTGACGCCCACCATTAAAAACTTAAATAGGCTACGAAAGTTTTTGATCAAGTTGATATATATTTTTTCCTTTCTTTCACGTATGTTGGATTTCAAATAAAAATCACGGTGAGCCTTAGGAAGGTTTCAATGGTGGGCGTCAATCTTGCCACTGTTTTTTTGGTGAGGTCAACTATATATTTAGATCTGCCTCATTCTTTAACTCATGCTCTAAAATTAAATCTTCAAATAGATGGACAGTGTAGATAAAGCACATATATCATAGTAGGCCCACATACATCATAGTGGGCCCATGGAACTTGATGACGAATCTCGCTATTCAACCTAATCCGCGTCCAAGTAGGATGCGGATTGGTTGTACCTCACACCAGCTATATAACTGCTGTATTGACGTTAGCAAGTTCTGTGTTATATCCAAACCATCCATCCATTTAGTGAGCTCATATTAAAGCTTGAGACGAAAAATAAGCTGCAAAAAGTAGGGGGGATTGAACGTCTACCATTAAAACCCTTTTTGGGGTCACAAAAGTTATGGATCAATATGATTTTTTATTTTTATTCCTCTTCATACAAGTATTTGTGACCTTATGAACCTATTGGATGGAAAATAAACTTAAATAGGCCACGAAAGTTTTGGATCAATATGTTTTTACTTCATCTAATTGGGAATGACCTTATAAACGGTTTGAATAGCATATAAATATAAGGTGGGCCTTATTTGAAGGTTTTGTTGCTACGGGTGTTCAATCCTATACAATACGTAGTGACAATTTTCCCGCTAAAAGGAATTGAGGGTCTTATGATGATATTTTAGTTTTTTATTAAGTATTTTAGTTTATTTGAATTAAATATAATGAATTTATTTTCATTTAATAAAAAATAATTTCTTTATAATGTAAAACATTTTCAAACGAGATATAGGGGCAAATGTGTCAAATTAACATATTTCAGACATGTAAGATGTTTGTTAACAAACAATTTGTTTCAGATTCAGTACTTAATTTTTAGACTTCGGCCATAATTATCAAACAAGATTTTTTACTTCAGATTTTAGATTCAGGATTTAGATTTTAGATACACGCTTCAGACTTTAGATTCGGTCTTTAGACTTCAGATTTAACAAACGAGGCTAAGTGTCTGATTTCAAATTCAGGCTTTAGATTTCAAATTCAGTGTTCAGATTTCAGATTTGGTATTTAGATTTCAGATTTAACAAACGGGGCCTATTATTCACATTACTGCACAACTCCTAGAGTCCAACGGACGAAGAGTTATAATCAAACTAAAACTTACTATTTATAATAAAAACATAATTAAAATAGAAAAACGACCGTCCATCTGATAATATTTCACAAATTTGGCTTGCGTAGCAACGTTGGGTGGCTAAAGTAGCTTGTCCTACCCCAAAATCATATATTTTACTTCCGATAACTTATTCTGAATTATGAGATACGCCCAATTTAAAGTCCGATGGTCTGAATCACTTCCGTCGTCGACCAAGCCTTTTCTAATTCATCTTGGCCATGAAATTGTCCGTGACCTGATCTACATCATCTTATTAAAGGGCAAAGCTCCTATCAGCCACCATGGAAAGGTATATCTAATCGCTATGGTTTGGATGTCTGACACATATCACGATGGGGCTCACAGAACTCGACTTGAGGTCAATCTCTTTGTTTCATGTGTGTATGGTGTGGATGTCTGACGCATATCATGGTAGGGCCCAGGATTGGATTTTCAGCGTATATTACAAAAACAACCTTACAAAGTTAATAGGCTGAGCTGGATTTGGACCTGGCAGGTAGGCTGGTGTACATTGTCCAAGCTCGCCCGAATTGAGAAATGAGCCTGAATTTTAAGCCTGAGCCCAGCTCTTGGGCTGTATGTACACTTCAGCTTTTTGAATCATGCCAAAATTTGGGATGTTTCTACATCTTGGTAGGGCCCATTTCATGAAAGGTAGGATGGCATTTAGTGGCATAGATATTCATACCGTTCCCTGTGTCGTGGCCCTCCCGAGTTTTAAAAGGGCACCACCACCTTGAGGGACGCGGATTGGGTACTTCACCCTATCGGGCCTGTTCCAAGCTTGGGACAGGCTGTGGCTCTGAGGGGCTACCTTGATGTATGGCTTTTATCCACACTGTTAATTCATTTTGCTATATTATTTTAGGTTATCAACCCAAAAATAAGGCAAATTTAAGGCTCAAGTGGACCACATCATAGGAATTAGTGGTGCTAATGATAGGCACCATTGAAACCTTCCTAAGGCCCACCGTAATGTTTATTTGACATTCAACCTGTTCATAATATCATATAGATCTGAATGAAGGGAAAACACAAATATCAGATGGCCTGGTCTGGTTAGATGCAGCCACTATCCACGTGGTCGGTGCTCTATTGGCTCCACTGTGATTTATGTATTTTATCCACACCGTCCATCCATTTTTAAGGATCATTTTAGGGCTTGACCCCAAAATTGAGGCAGAGATCAATCACATGTGGACCACACCACTGGAAACAGTAGCAATTGAATGTTCACCATTTAAAACCTCCTAGGACCGATTGAAGTGTTTATAACCTGTTGATTAGGTCATACAGACCTAGATGAAGGGAAAAAATAAATATTAACTTGATCCAAAACAAAACTGTTGTGGCTTATAAGAGGTTTTTAATGGTGGGAGTTCAATCAACACTGTGTGGTCCATTTGAAATTTTGATCTACCTTATTTTTAAGTTCATGTCATAAAATGATCTGGAAAAATGGGTGGATGGCATGGATGAAACACATACATCACAGTGGGGCCCACAGAGCACTGATCACTAGCTAATCCGTTTCCAATATCAGCTTCATCTAGAACTGTGGCCCATAAGAAGTTTCAACAGTACTGAGCCTTTATTCCCTAATATGGTTCACTTGAGTCTTGGATTTCTTTCATTCTTTTAGTTCATACCGTAGAATGATATGGAAAAATGGATGGACGGTAGATAAAACCCATATATCATATTGAGATGCAGTGGGAAGATTTGATTGGTGAGGCTACATATTGTCAGAGCTGGGCTAAGTGCTGAAAAACGTTAAAAGGGCTGGCCCATCTCTGACAGTATGCTGCCTTACCAATCAAATCTCACCACGTGATCTTACCATGGAGGTGGGTGGTGAGGTAGTGAGGTGCCTCACTAATCAAATCCCATACTCTCAAGTGGGCCATTCCACCTCAAAAGGTTGGGATTGAATCCTACCATTAAATCCATTTATGGCCCGCCGTGATGGTTGTATGCTATCATACAGCTGATAAAGTTATTCTCCGGGAAAAATGATGTAGAGCAGGTCACAGACAGTTTCATGGCCAAGATGGATTAGAAAAAGGCTTGATTGGAAGTCAAAGTGATCCACGCAGTTAGGACCTTAAAACAGACATATCCCACAAACCGAAATGAGTTATCCAACGTGCCATATATGATTTTAGCTAGGACGTATGCCTAGTTAAAGGATTATTTTTCTTATTTTTCTTATTTAAATGAGTTCAACCTCATCACGTTCATCCGTGCATCAGAAAACACACAATTTAGATACAAAACTTCCTTAGACCCATTAAGCTTTCAACAGTTGGCTTTCAATCCTCATTGTTTCCTTTAGCGTGACCCACTTAGTCTTAGATCTGCCTCATTTTAGGTTAAGATGAGTTGGCGAAACTGATGGACGTAGTGGATTAATTTTAGATGAACAATGCAATGGGCCCAACAGACCTTTGTGTTAAAGGATGTCAGTGCAATACATGTTCCAGGAAACTCGTCGTCTGGACTCTAGAATGAGTATGGCCTGAGCCACCAAGCAGAAGAAAAGACGCATCTTCCGAAAAGTAAGTTTATTCTACAAGAGTCGCCAGCGGGCCTGTGCCGGTTAAACAACTACTTTTAATATTCACACCATAAACAGCATTATCTGGGAGAATATATTAGAGAGGTATACTTACTCTCCTTGAAATTTAAATTCAAGATCCTATTACCATGTAAAACATTATTATTATTATTATTATTTTATATAAAAGCTTGAGCCAATATCATAAAAAATAACTACTTTCTTTAATGGGGCGTTTGACATAATGGTTATATATGTGTACAAATGAATGACATTCATTATCCGTGGATAACAATTCCAAGGTCCATTAAATAGAATTTTTCTTAATCTCCAGTATTTTTCGGTAGTAATAATTTTATCCCAAACATGGGATTTGATGGCTAAAATACTAAGATATTTTCAGACATTCAATCATTGTGTAATAACGATGTTAATTCCATCTAATACAATTCAAATCCATTTTATTCCACGTACCAAACACGCCCTAAAAACTTAATCAGCACAAAAATGACACTTCAATGCATATCAAGAGACTTTAACATCCAATAAACCTGTAACGCCTCAGCCATTGTTCATCTGATCTCCACCCTTCTAAGTATGATGCATTTTAAAGCCATGCAAGGCGACCCAAAGCTGACAGTATCACACTGTAGGGACAAGGCTATTACAAAATCTAATCATTAAAATAGCTTAATTTTTAAAGAATCACATCATTATTGGTGAGGCTCACTTAATGGCAAACTAGATGGAGCACACAACATGGTGGGCCCCACACATGTAAATAAGCAGGTGGGGCCTCCTAACTATTGGATTAGCTTGATTTTTAAGTGCTTTATGTACTGTCTAACTTTTATAGATGTAGATAGCTTGGTATCTGGAATTATAAATGCTTCTCACCGCATGCACGTATCAGATGGAGGACTATAGTAAAAATAAGAAAAATTTCTATATAAAATAATTATTTTTTCATTTTCAATATGACCTTACGTTTAAGCAGGGACACAATGCATGTTTTTTATTATTATATATAATTAGAATATACTTAGAATTATCCAAACTAACTGATATGGACCATCTGTCTTTCACAATAAGGAGACTCTTCTGGTCATGTTTGGATGCCATATAGACAAATGATGGGCCAGTCCCTGACTGTGGGGGCATACTTTGATGTATATGTTGTATATCTACAGAATTTTTTAGTCTTTTCAGCTAATTTTAGTGCATGAATCTCAAGAGTGAAGCAGATCCAAATATCAAGTGGACCGCACTATAAGAAATTGTGGTCATTGAATGTCTACCAGTAAAAAAATTCCTAGACTCCACTGTAATGTTTATTTGTCATCTAACTTATTAATAAGGTCACATAGACCAGGATGAAGGGAAAACACTATCAGCTTGATCCCACACCTTTGTGGCTTAGAAGAAGTTTTAAATGATCAATAACCAGTGTTTCTTATGTTGTGGTCCACTTGAGATTTAGATCTATTTTATTTTTGGGACCATATCTTAAAATGAGTTGAAAAAACTAATAGATGGAGTGGATATACAATGCATACATAGTGGCCCAATAGTTGGAGACTCGCCCTTTAAGCTGTTACCCGGACTCACCTTATCCGAACCCTTTTGTAGAGGCATGCAACATGAAGACCCGTTAGCGAAAAGAACGGACGCGGATTTCCTGCGAAAGCCTTTCGCAGGAAGTTCCTGCGCAAGGATCTGCGTCGGGCCCATCAACATGTTTTTGATCAATCCAATCCGTTCATCCGTTTTTCGAGATCATTTAAGGACTTGAAATAAAAAAATTAGGTGTATATAGAACTAAAGTGGGACACACGAGAGGAAACAGTGATCATTCAGTGGGCACCGTTGAAGCATTCTTATACCCAAAAAATTATTGTACCAGTCTATATTTTAGTTTTTTCACTTCATCCTATTGACAATAACCTTATAAACAGTTTATATAACATATAAACATCAAGGTGGAGCCTGGGAAGATTTCAACGGTAGATATTTCTTTCCCTAATTTTCTCTCTCGTGTGACCCACTTGAGTTTTTTATCCACCTCGTTTTTTGTGGCACGCCCTAAAATGAGATCTCAAAACGGATGGACGGAATGGATTTCTAACATACATTGTAGTGGGCCCCATGCAGATCCTTGCGCAGGAACTTCCTGCGAAAGGCTTTCGCAGGAAATCCGCGTCCGAAAAGAACAACCCTCACTCCAAGTTCCAATGGTCTGAGGTCAAGCCCAATGGATAACTCGACACGTGGAGATACGTGCTAGGGCATCTAAGCAGTCTGAACCGTGGGGATTCGAGAAGTCGGGTCCAACTCCGGTATCAGACACGCCTGGATTTAGTAATTTTGGGCCGTCCAACCCTGGTCGATTTTGGGCAGGCCGGTTCCCATACAACGTGTTGTACGGAGCAGACCTTTCATGTGTGCATGGCCGGCACGGATTGGCTACTACCCTCACAGGACCTGGCTAGAGACCTACAGTCATGTCAGGGGCTTTGTGGGGGTCCACCGTGATTATTTTTTTCATCCAGGACATCCATCTATTTTCACATTTCATTTTAATATATAATCCCAAAAATAGGTAGATCGAAGGCTCAAGTGGACCATACACAAGCAGTGGGGGTTTAAATCATACATTTGAAAACTTTTTAAGGGTGACAGAAGTTTCAGATCAAGCTGATATTTATGTTTTTACTTGTACACGTCTATGTGACCTTATGAACAGGTTGGATGGCAAATGAACATCATGGTGGGCCCTAACAAGTTTTCAAGGGTAAGACGTCAATCCCCATTGCTTCATGTGGTGTGGTCCACTTGAGCCTTTGATCTGCTTACTTTTTGTGCTCATGGCCTAAAATGATCTATCAAAATAAATAGACGGCGTTGATAAAATATATAGATTAAGTTGGGCCTCATAGAGCCCCGGCCTCACGTAACCGTCCGATCGGTTCTGGTGGGATTAGTAACCAATCCTTGCCGTACATGATGTCCAATACGTCTTTCACGTGGGAGCGGATTAGGTGAGAAACCGGACTCACCCAAGACGGTGCGGTCCTTACCGTGGGCCCACCTTGATGTATCTATTCTTAATCCAGGCCGTCCATCCGTTTTTTCTGGATTATTTAATGAAACTATCCCAAAAATGAAGCAGATCCAATTATCAAGTGGACCATGATGGAAACAGTGGTGATTGACCATAAATGGGGCACGACAGTTTTGAATCAAGCTGATATTTTATTTTATTTTGCCTTCATCCAGGCTTATGTGACCATATCAACGGATTGGATGGCAAACAAACACTACGGAAAGATTAAGGTGCGACGTAAGAAGATTTTAATAGTAGGGCGTATAGTCACCACTGTTTTCTATGGTATGGTCCACCTGATAATTGGATCTGCTTCATTTTTGGTATAATGCATTGAAATGATACGGAAAATCGGATGGACGGCGTAGATACGGAATACATAAATAAACGTGGGCCCCACAGTAAGGGCCTCACCGTCTTGGATGAGCCAGGGTCTTACCTAATCCGCTCCCAATACGTTGGTTTACGTGCCAGGGCATCCAAGCAGGGAGAATCGTGGGGACTCGAGAAGTCGGGTCCAACTCCGGTATCAGATACGTCTAGATTTGGTATTTTTGGACCGTCCAACTCCACGTATTTGATATTCTGGTCGATTTTGGTGAGGTCGGTTCCTATAAAACGGTGTGGATGTCATCCTATCCGTCCTTCACGTAAGCCCCGTCATATTCTCATCAGGACGCGGATTTGTTTGCAGACGGGAAGTTCGTGCGGTGAGAAGCTAGGTGGGACCCACCATGAAGATTGTGAGAAATCCATCCTGTCCATCATTTAAAAAAAAAAAAAAAAAAAAGTATATATCAGATCACGAGCCTAAAATGAAACAGATCCAAAACTCAATCGGACCACGCGACCGGGAAATGGGAAAATGTGGATAAGTAAATGCCTACCGTTGAAACTTTCCCCGGTCCACCGTAACGTTTATATGCCATTCATACTGTTCATAAGGTCATTTCTATTGGAATGAATTAAAAACGCAAAAAACCAAAAAAAAAATAAAAATAAAAATAAAAAAAAATCCTTATCTAAAACTTCTATGGCACTTGAATGTTTCGATGGTGGACATTCAATCTTCGCTGTTTCGTGTTGTGTGGCCCACTTAACTTTTAGATGTGCTTCGTTTTTAGATTTATGTCTTAACATGATCTAACAAAACAGATGGATGAGATGGATTTCTCACAAATATCACGGTGGGCTCATGAAAAGCTCAGATCTCACGGACGTGTGTAGCTGCTCGTGAATGTGTACGGTTCCACGGGTACAGCACATGATGCACGGGTCGAGCGAGCGAACTGACTTTTCGTCGAAGGATCTCCACCCCACATGATACATGCATTGAGTATTCTTGACACGTGGAAGGTTTTCATGTGTGTCCACGTGTGCAGTGGATGGGTGAGTTTGGGTCCAGCAACCTTCTGCACATGTATCATGAGAAAACTAGTCTAACCACATTTGTGAGGAGCTCCAGATTGGAACACCTCAATTAGCATGATTTGGACCGTTTGTTTGATGGCCCACCTTACAAATACCATAACCTGAAGCAATACTCAAAAGAAGAAAGAAAGAAAAAGCTGGGCCATGCTCCAAATTAAGGTCCATTGATTGGACGGTTATGGAATCAATGACAGCAGGTCCCACCACGTGTTTTAGACGTGAGACAGGGACTAAACAACCAAGTTCTGTGAGGCCTACCATGCTATATATCTGAAATCCACTCCCTACATTTAGGAGTTCTCCCCAATTCTAGCCCATGAGGTCAAAGATCAGCTAAATTCATAACTCATGTGGGCCACACCACTGGGAATGATGGGGATGGGACACCAAACAATAGGTTGCGTAGGGTCACTAATCTTATAATTAAAATAACATTACATTTATTTTTAAATGATTGTCAAATTTTGTCTATGGTACGTCCCCATAATGATTGTATTTTCTTTATTTTTATTTCATTCCACAATAATAATATAATTGTAAGTGAAAATATTCATTGATGTGAATGATTCAAATCCTCAATAAATACTTGTTAATAGGACATTATTACTCCTAACACATGTTTGTAAAGAGATGGAATACTCCCGTCTCGAAAATTAATAAGTTCGAAGAGGATTGACTTAATATAGTGACCCTGTATGATGTATGCTGACCTATGGGTCTTTTTGATTTTTCTAAGTAATTACCACATCTTTTCCAATGCATGCATGACGACTTACATTTTTAACACTTAAATGGAGAAATTTATAAAAATAATGTGGGGCCCATTGTGTGGTGACTTATCCATTCCGCTTATTTGTTATGCTGGCTGAATTTTGGGCATGAGCAAAAAAATGAGGAAGATTCAAAGCTCAAGTGGACCACACCATAGAAAACTGTGAAAATTGAACACATCATTAAAAACTTCCTAAGGTTTTTAAAAGTTTTTTTATCAAGCTGATATTGTGTTTTCCTACAAGAAAAGCCACTTTTACCAACGAAAAATTTCGTTGGCAAATTCCTCACTAAAAGCCCTTTGCGTGTTATTGACAAGACTTTTTAGCTACCACCAATTTCGTAGCTAAAAATATTTAAAGCACTTTTCTCATCTTTACCTACGAACAATATTTTCGTTGGTAAAAGTTTCGTAGGTAAAAACCATATTTCTTGTAGTGATCCATGTCTGTGTGACCCTATGAATGGGTTAGATGATGAAAAAATCCTCAATATGGACCCTATAAAATAAACCACTTTCAATGGTACACGAATGAAGACCACTGTTTCTTTTCATGTGGGCCATTTGAATGTTGAATCTACCTCATTTTTCGGTTCATGCCCCAAACTATTCTAATAAATTAGATGGATGATGCGGATGTATAATATATATTATGGTGGGGTCCACAAATTTAAGTCGACATTTATATATCGATTTTTGAGTTGGAATTACTCTCACATTTTCAAACCAAGTGAAAAACTAATAATTACTTATTTACCATGATTTACCTGTATCATGGAAAATCAAACAGGCCCTAAAACATTTAAAGTATGACTGAAAAATAAAACAGATCCAAAGCTCAAGTCCGCTATCGAAAGTTGTTTTGCTCTGTAGGCCACAATAATATTTATTTGTCATCTAATACGTTTATAAGGCCATACAGGCAAGTATAAGTGAAAAACATAAATGTTAGCTTGATCCAAAACTTCTTGCTTCCAATCAGTTTTGGATGGTAGGCATTCAATCCTCACAATTTCCCATGGTGTGGTCTACTTAGCTTTGTATCTTCCTCATTTTTGGTGCATGCCCTAAAATGAGCTTTCCTGTAGTGTGATCCAGTTGAATTTTTGGATCTTTTTAATTTTTTGGCTCATGCCCTAAAATGAGCTAACAGATGGGATCAACACTGTTGATAAGTCACATCACAGTGGTCCCTACAGTTTTCCTCTTGGGTCTTGAGAAGGATAAGTTAAAATATCACATCTCACCATTACATTGGGAAGGGTGCAGAAATTATTGATGTAAATAATAATTACTTATTTTAGATAATTTACAAGAGATGTTAAAAAATCAAACATCTCCAGAGAGAAGAAGAAATGATAGTTAGGAGGGTTTGAGATGATCTCAAAATCCTAAATTTTGCAAGCTTAGGTCACCATTATAAGTTCAAATAGCACGTGTCACTGTCACATTGGGAAGAGAGCAGAAAGTATGGACGAAAATAATACTTACTTATTTAAAGTAATTTACAAGAGAAGTTAAAAAATCAAACATCTCCCAAGAGAAAAAGAGATGATAGCTACTAGGGTTCGAGATAATACCAAAATCCTGAATTTTCCAAATTTGGGTCACCTTGATATTGGAAAAGGATAAAAATCTTGGATTTTGAATCATTTTGGAATTAAAATCTAAAATTTTCAGGGTGCCAAACAACCCTACTTTTACAAATCCTGGAATTCAATTCCAAATTACCCAAAATTCAAGATTTTGGGAGTGTTAAGCTACATTGAAAGGTAATCATGTGATGGATGGAATGGGTTTTGCTACATATAACATGATAAGCTCGAAAAGAACTTGTGCGCTTTACATAGGATGCTTGGAATATGTGTGGTAGACGATTCCTGTCCGGTCTTATTAGTGAAGGGAAAGAGGCTGCACCTAGCTGGACGTTACAAGGACTCAGTGGTGTGAATTGGGACCCATTGGATGTAGACTTTACCTGATCAAGTTGGATCAACCTGATGTCGATTTGACCTTTCAAGATCATGACATCTCCTCTCATTTTTGGTAATGCAACAAACTCCTTTTTATCTTCCCTTCAATAGCAAAAGTTTGGTACTCGCATGATGGATGATATGCACATAATATGGAAATCACATAGAAATTACATGTAATTCAAGAAATTACAAGATGTAGATGTATCTAGATCAAAGCCCATGTTATTATGGACCCAACAAGATTAGCATATTTAAGGGGTCCACTTGGATGTAAGTAAAGATGTGTTTTGCACATGTTGTCTGTTGATGTAGAAATCTGGCTAGCCTTCCATGGACCTTTGTTTACCTGCACAAGGGATAGACACAGGAGACCCTGGCTAGTGCAGGAGACCCACACAGGAGACCCTGGCTAGTACAGGCGACCCTTCGATGCTTAAGTCAAGTAAAGAATCTGAGTCTAGTCGAGTAAAGAGTTTTGGACTAAAGATTGTGTGTACCTTTCACCATTAGAGGTGTTTCTATTTATAGGTGAGGAGAGGCGGTGGCGTAGGAGGGACATCTCTATTTAGCAGGGATGTGTTGTAGTAGGATTCAAATCCTACACAAGTTGCGAGGATTTTCCTAGATTCTCGGTTGCGATCTCAAGTGTATTCAGATTGTGGTTGAATTTCTAGATCTTTGGCTGTAGTTTCAGATAGACGCGGTTAAGATCAGGTCAAAATTGACAGAAGGTAGATTGTGCCGACCTGGAGTTGTGTGGATTTGGAATTGTGGCGTCTTTGTCTCCTCTAGCAAGCAGTTGAGCTTCTTTTGGTGCCGGGTAGACCAACGAAACTCTGGACTTGCCGACGAGATACCGAGCTCGACCTTGTCTCTTGCTCGATCTGGGTATCAGTGGATCTTCCGACCTGCTGATGAGATACCGACCTCGACCTTATTTCTTGTTCGACATGGGGTCGGAGGTTGGGTTTTTAGTTGTATCCGTTGTTGTTCAATTTGGTGAGATGCACGGGGTTCCGACCTGACCTTTTCTTATTCGTCGGTCCATTTTCCCCATAATATTATCTAATAGGTTATTGGAATTCTATCTTAAAATAGTTGTTTTATTTTTTGATTGTAAGTATCAAACATAGCAAACCCAGGATGCTTCTGATACTTGGTGGCAGGTTGCATTTATAACATATGTGTGATTAACACATGTAAGGTACTTGAAAATTGGTGGTGGAACATATAGCACGTATGATGTGCTAGACATTAATGATTGCAAATATGATGCATGTGCATGTAACATTATATTCATACAGGAATTGAACTAGATATAAACTTCATATACCTTTATCTGACCTTTTTTGTAAAGACATCATCGTGTCAGAGGGTAAATTAGGCTACATTTCCTTATTTTTCTCCATTCTTGCATATAAATGGTTTTGACAAACCTACCAGATATTTACCTTAGACAACATGTATGGAACACAACTTTACTTGCACGTAAACAACCCCTATAAGAGTTCAATTAGTCTATAAGTATTGTAGATGATAATTTTATATAGTTTATTTAAGAATGTTTGTTTTTCTACTTATCATCGTAAATGGTGGTGGTAAATAAGTAATTATTATTTACAGTAGGAATTGCAGCTAGCTAGCTCGTGTGATGATGACATTTAGGGTTTGTTTGAATGGCTTTGAATCCCTGATGATGGTAAAAAGTAATTATTATTATTTACCTCTGTATGGTGGAAATTGAAAAAACAAACACACCATTATACATGGAATCACTTTTTGGTTTCAAGAAATTGTTAAGTGTGGTCCACTTGAGCCTTAGATCTCCTCTTTTTTGTGTTTACACCCTTAAAAGATTTAAAATAAACGGACTGCATAAATAAAACACATACATCACTGTGGGTCCCATACAGCCCCTAACTAGATCTAGTCCAGGGGCATGATGTGTTTTAGAGTATTTGACAAACAACTAACAGAATGGTTACTCTAAAATAACATAGCCTATCCAAGATAACATGACCTAAATAGCCAATCCATAACACAACTTTATTCGCATGCAAATAATTTAAGAAACAATGCCCTAAACAGCTTCTTTGTAAGACGTTTTTTTTTTTTTCACACATGCACACACACCCCCACACACTCACGCTAGTGGAATTTCACCACCTATGGGTACTTGAACCCTTGACCCCGGGAGTTGAAACTCCGGAGAGTCTACCACCCGAGCAAGAGTAAGGACCCACCTTTGTAAGACATTGCTTGTGTACAAACAGGTCTTGCCTCAATTCGAGGCAGAGGTCTTGGGTTCGAGTTCCATTAAGTGGTGAAATTCCACTATGGTGTAAGTGCGGTGTGCACGCATCATTAAGAAAAACAAACAAAAAAAAAAAAGAGATTGCTTGTGTCCAAACAAGCTTCTGTTAAAGGAGAATAAAGATTTCTTGTTACACAAGGGCAGACAGATATTATGTATTGTTATTATTTTATTTCTTTATTTGATGACCATACACATGTGCACCTGTCCATCGTAGAGAGTATGATATGAGGACCACATGCAGGTGTACCTGTCCACTGTGCACCATCACTCTAAAATCCCGCAACTCAACTCGAAACTCACCACCGAGTCAACTTGACTCAACTATAAATCAAATAGTCTAAAAGCTGCTAGCACACCGCACGCATACCCACGCTCTCACACCACTATGGGTACTGGAACCCATGACCTCATGTTGAAACTCTTGTGAGTCTCCGACCACCGAAGCATGAGTAAGGGCTCAAAATGATACATGAGTTTAGAAGTATTAGAACTCATGACTCAAAATGATACATGAGTTTAGAAGTATTAGAACTCATGAGTCTGTTGCGAGATGTCTTAAATCTGAGTCTGGGATGCGGAAAGGAGTTTCGCGGATTTCGTGTCGCAAGTCCTTTCGCAACTGGGATGCGAAAGGAGTTTCGCGGATTTTGTGACGCAAGTCCTTTCGCAACTGGGATACGAAAGGGAAGTTGCCAAAACTATAAATTGAGGTCCCTAAGACTATTCTAATATCATTCCAAGACTTCCTAAAGGTATTCTAAAGGGTTCTAGGGTTATCAAAGGGTCTAGCAAGGGTGAGATTCGAGGCGAGGTTGTTCGAATCGGGTAAGCCTTTTCTCTTTGTAATTGATGCTTTCATAGTGGTGATCTGTCGCTTTGTGCCGTGGTTTTTTCCCGCAAGGGTTTTCCACGTTAAATTTGTGTGTTCTCCTTTTTGTGTGTGTGCCTGGTGCCATTGGATTGCTATCCTAGATCTAGATCTGTGTGATTCTGCAGACCAAAAATCCCAACAGAGTCAACCAATGAAATAGTGCCAAGTGGCGGCCGTCCCTTGCTATTTTCTATTTTGTTTTTTATTCATCATCTTTTAAGTATCCATTATTAGTGAAATGTTGTTATTAATTTAATTACTAAATATCAAGTCGAGTCAAATTGAAATGTCTGAGTTAACCCAACCTGGTTTGATATGGAGTTGAGTAGAAGCCTTAATTCACTATGGAATGTGGATATGTAATAGCTCAATAGTCGCAGTGAAGTAATGTTACCAATTGTGGGGTTAGTCCCACAATTTCAACAAACATATTTCCTTTAATACCAGGTGAAACTTGTTTAGTGAATTTAATTTTGAATTCAGGTCGTTGTTTGGAGTAGGTCCCACAATTTGAACGGTTTAGATTGATATGAGTGAATGATATATGCACCAAAGCTAGGGCTGTACATCGAGCCGAGTCGAGTCGAGGTGGGCCAAGCTCGGCTTGACTCATCCATGCTATACTCGAGCTCGAGCTCGAGCTCGAGCTCACACTCGAGCTCAACATTGAAGCAGGGCTTGTTTACCAAAGCTTTTGAGTCGAGTTCGAGTCGAGATAGTGGTTCGAGTCCAGTCGAGTTTATCTCGAGTAAAGTCGAGTTTACCTTGGTAGGGTAAGAGAAAGAAAAATAAGGAATGGGACGAGTAGGGTTTTTAGTAAAAACTTTTAAGTTTTAACTTCTTTTTTTAAACTTAAATATATATTATATATATATATATATATTTAATATTAATATAATATATATAATATATTATTAAAATATATTACTCCAGCTGAGTCGAGCTCGAGCTCGAGCTTTAAGTCAAATCGAGTTCGAGTCGAGTCGAGTTCAAATACACCATGGTCGAACATGGCTTGAACTCAACTCGAGCTTTAGTAAACAAACTTGACTCGCCTTGAGTAGGTCTTTCAAGCCGAGTCAATCCGAGCTGAGTCGAGCAGAGTCGAGCGAGCTTTTCGAGCTAGCTTGACTTGTGTACAGCCCTAACCACAGCACACTGATGTGTACGGATGGTCATACTCTTCCAGAGTACTGATACTTTCTCGTGTCTTAAAACTGGAAAATCAACAGAATAATAGCGGAAACGCCAGTGTCCACAACTGAAGATTTAAAGGCCACGGCGAAAAAACTGCATTCCTCTATTTCGGAGCTACGGCATACATGCTCTTACAAACGGCCTCAGCGAAGACCCCACCCCTGGATAGATGGCCATGTTATGGTTATTATCGTCAGGTTTTGGGGCATTGAAGATGGAAAATTGCCTATCAGATCCTATCTGACCGTTCATTTGCATGCTCTTCACCGATAGGATGGGACTGATCAATGGTCCATCAAATATGGATTGGCACACCAAGATGATGGTACAGATTTATTGACGGGGACCACTTTTGGGGTAGTTGACAAGGGGAGGTGGATTGCCTGTGACCCTAGGGAGATAGATATACCTGTGCCTAGGGCTTTGTGGGGTCCACAGAGTTGTCCGTGACAAATCCACTCCACCCATCTGTTTTGAAAGACCATGATAGAATATGAATCTAAAAATCAGGCAGATCTAAAGCTCAGGTGCGCCACACAAACGAAATAGTGGGAATGGAAATGTTCACCGTTGAAACCTTCCCGGAGCTGATCATGATGTTTATATGCCATCCAAACCGTAGCCAGAAATATCATCCTGATTCAAAACTTCTGTCACCCCCTGGTTGATGTAGAACGTGTCATAGATACGTTCCTAGCATGGTTGAGCCAAAAGAAGATGGACCGTAAATTGACCATAACTTTTGATCCGGGTATCGTTACGGGGAGCACAACCTATCAATCTTTACTGAAACGGGCCATCCGAGGTGAACCGACCCACAAAGTGGGTCGCGTCTGTCCGTTTCGTCAGAAAACGCGCGCTTTCAGCTCAAAAACGAATTTTTAGGAAAATTTTACTATTTTTAGTAATTCCGAATTTTAAAATATTTTTAGAGTTTTAGATTTTCTTTCCTTTTGGAAATAACTTTTAGTTATACTAGGACTCTTCTAGAGAAAGTTTATTTGCAATTTTTATTTTTAGAAATTAGACCTAGAAGAGTTTTATTAGAATTAGGATTTTTATTAGAGTTAGAATTTTGCTATTTTTGGTAATTACGAATTTTAGTTTATTTTTCTTTATTAATGGTGTAAGGAGACGCATTAGAGAATTATCAATTATGAATTAAGCTATTTCGAATTTATTTAGAATTTATTTCTATTTTCTACTCTTTTTTCTCGTGGATTCGAGAAGTCTCTGTGAGGAGTCCAGAGAAGTTCCGTGGATTCGGAATAGTTATCCTCTTGAGGAAGACGGTGCTCGACCTCACGTCCTCCCCTGCGTCACTGGTGCTCCATCCCCAATGTTTCTTGTGATATGGCCCACTAATGTTTTGGATCTCCCTGACTTTTAGAATCTTGTCCCATTGTGGTCTTGAAAAATAGATGGATGAAGTAGATTTGTCATGAACATTTCCGTGGGCCTCACAACCCAGGCACAAAAATTCCTTTGTGCCCGAGGTCACATGCTATCTTCTTTCAGTGAATGAGCCTCACATGTGTATAGGTGACCGACATCAGTTGTGAATCTGGTCGGTTGAGTACAATTCCATGGCCCGCCATACATAGGTTTAATTTAATACAACTATTTTTGTAAAGGAAAATTTTGATTCCAATAAAAAATTACATGATATTTCTAGACATGCAATCATTGTGTAATAATGGTGCCAATTTCATCTAATGCAATTTTATTCCATTTAATCCCGCAAACCATAATAAAAGTGAGGATCCAATCACTGTTAAATTCTCATGGAAGGCCACAAAAATTCCTGATCAAGTTGGTATTTGTCTTTTTCCTTCTTCACATGTAAGTGTTCCTGTTTCCACTCTTTTCTATGGTATGGCCTACTTGAGTTATCTACTCCACTTTTTGAGCCATATCCAAAAATGAGGTGGAGAAATAGATGGATCAAGTGTATATAATACAAAAATCATGGTGGCCCATAAGGCTTGAAGGTGTTGCCTCCACAAAAGAGTGAAAAAAGTGTCCTTAATTTATCAGTTCTAAAAATAAATAAATAAATAAATAAAAAATTTATCGGTTCTAAGTTGTAACCACATGGGACCATCCACATGGTCCATGCCAACTAGGTGGTCCACACCATGATATGACGGCATGCGTACGCAATAAGATTTAGTAATTTTATGGTACTCTTTCATAGTGCAGTCGAACTTAGTTGCCTAGCAAACATCTAATATGGATTTGCCATAATTGTATCTTGATTCAAACCATTCAAATTGTCTATCGTAAAAATTGGGATTGCACTTAAAAGCACTTTGGAGCCATTTGACACCTTGTATTAATTTGATTATAGGATTTGAAGAGATTTTGCCCTAAATCCATCAGTTGAGATCATGGAGGTAAAGATAGAATAAAAGGTATTTGAAATGCATACCTTTGTTATGTTTTGATATCTCACTTTTTTTTTTTTTTTTTTTGAAGTCGAGTGTAATAGGAGTCAAATTACTTTTTACTTCATTTTACAGGAGAGTCGCATGTGTAACGACAGTGTCATTAGGCAACTAATCCATCATACACATAGCACGTTGATGATACACGAAACAATTCAATTACCAAATGCAATACTAAAATCATATCAATGAAATAATTCAAACTTTCCAAATGATAGTAATTTAAATGAACGGTTAAAAGACATTGATAAGTCACTCGTATGTAGTTATTACATTTGTGGCCCATCTGAGGCTTGTAATTTCCTCATTTTGTATGAGGTATACATTCTAATGGATTTATTACAATCAATATATCAAATATCACGTATGAATACTAATTTATGAAATTAAAATTGATTTAGTTAATCAAATTCAGGTTTATGAATATACAAAAGAATTCCAATACATTCTAAATATAAGCTCAGAAAGTGAATAGTTTGGATTCCAAATTCCCAATATATTTCAATTACAACCTATCAAATACACCAGAGGATTCGAAATCACTTTAATTCATGTAATTGGGATTTTCAATTCAATGCTTTCATGTATATGATTCCAAATGAGCCCATATAACTATGATCATGTTGAGACATGTCTGGGTTCTTGCTCATGCCTCGGTGGTAGACTCATAAGAATTTCTACATGAGGTCATTAATCAAGTACCCATTTTGGTGAAATTCCACTATGGTGTGAGGGCGTGTATAAAAAAATGTTGGGGCATGACTCTTCGCTAATGTGGCCGGAGGATTTTATGTGGATGAGATCCACCTGGTTCATCAGGTGTGCCACCATTGTCAGTGGGGTCTATCGTGGTGGCTACATGACATCCAATGGATTTGGATTTTGTAGTCAAAGCTAACATGGAGTGTGTGTATACACATCGGTGTGTACTAACAAGCTAACCCAAAAAAAAAAAAAAAAAAACCAAAAAGCTCAGGTACCCAGGTTCGTACTGATCGGTGCTAGAAAAGCTTTGTGAGCCTCACCAAAATATATATGTGTTTTATGTCTTGTTCGTCCATTTTCCCAACTCATTAGGGCATGAGCCAAAAATCAAGGAAGATCTAAATCTCAGGTGGACCACACCACAAGAAACAATGGTGATTAAACGCCCATCATTAAAAACTTCCGGGGCCACAAAAATAATGTGTCAAGCTAATATTTGTATTTTCTCTTCATCTAGGACTGTGTGACTAAACAACAAGTTTGAAGGTAAATAAACATTAGAGTTAGCCTTAGGAATTTTGTAACGGTGGGTGTTCAATCACCACCATTTCTTGTAGTGTTGTCCACCCGAGATTTAGATCTACTTCATTTTTGGGCTCATGCTCTAAAATGAGCTGCTAAAATGAATGAACAGAGTGGATAAAACACATACATCATGGTGGGCCCATAACATTGACCAGCACTGAGATCTAGGGGTCACTACTGAGTCGCAGTCCACATCCAATCCACTTACATGACGGGCAACCCTTAGTCAATTTTGAGGTTTTAAGCGTAATTTTAGACTCCTTTTTCTTGTGGCGTGGCCCACCTAAGTCCTGTATCAGAATAGTATTTACAATTCATGATAAAACTTTTGTGGGGCACCTCATGGATTTGGTCGATTTGATGCTCATTCCCCTCCAAATACACACTTGGACAGCCTAAAATCTGTATTACCAAATAAACGGTCAAGAAGAATAAAATTAATTTTTGGCAAGATCGTAAGGTTGGAATCCCATGATTAGCATGCATCATGGGCCCTGCTCTATCTACGGTTGGGATCATGGATTGGACGAGAATGGGTTGGCGTACACGTAAGTACGTGTGGGGCGCTCGTGCGTGTGATTGTGATCATGGACCATTCTAAAATTGGGTCTGTTAAACGAGGGTTGGGATGGGTTGATACTTAGGGACAGACAATTCGTACGCATTTAGTACTATTTATTTCTTTATTTAATGCGTTTACGGGCTGTCCAATGGGAAGACGCGGATTAGGTGAGGAAGGGGTAATAGGTTAGTGGGTGAGGCCCTGACCGTAGGGCTCACCTCAAAAGTTTTTTTTTTTTTTTTTCCGTATATCCATGCTGTTCATCTGTTTTGCCGGACCATTTTAGGGGATGGTTCGAAAAATGAAATAGATCCAAATCTCAAGTGGACCATACAGTTGGGACTAAATTCTCACCATTAAAAACTTCATGGGAGCTACCAAAGTTTTGAAGCTAGCTTTTATTTGTGCTTTCATTTCATCTAGGTCTGTGTGATTTTATCAACAATAGGTTGGATGGAAAAAAAACCATTACGGCCTTTGGGAATTTTTAATGGTAGGCATTCAATCACCACTGTTTTCTCATCGTGTATTCCACTTGATATTTGGATCTCCTCTTTATGAGATGCCATGCCCGAATATTAGGGCTGAAAGTTCGGCAGAGGATGTATGGGGTTTGGTCTCGGGCTATACAAACATCCACCTGATAAAACTTAGGTCTGGCTTGGGTTGAGGTCTCGGGTTGCCCCGGCTCAACCTGAACCCGATTGATATATAATTTATAAATTATAATTGAGCGTGGATCATTTGTGTTGATTGCACATGAAATTAATTCCAGTGCGGTCCGGTCTTAGTCGACGTCATTTCCAATGACTCAAGCTAACAAAATACACTAGATTTCTCTCTCAAATAGATCGTGTACTAGACAATATGACTTTTAAAGTAGTTGTCCTATATTTTAACTTATTTATTTAGAAAAAATGAAGTTCTTTACAACAAGTAATTACATATGGAATTAATAAAATCATAAGTACAAAAAATAACAAGTATATTGAAATATAATAGACTAATGTAATAACAAAAATATTAGCATGTTTCCACCCGACCAACCTGACCAGGCCCACTTGGGTTGGGATTGGGTTGAGCACCAACCCAGCCGACTTTCAGTCCTACCTAAAATGAGGGGGCAAAAGGTATATATAGATAGGTCAGACATATAACATAGTAGCTTGGATCTTTTGCTTGCTACAAGCTGAGATTTTCTGTTTAATACAATGTAGTTGGGCTACATCATCACATATTATATTTAATGTAGCAGTGCTGAACGGTGGTGATGTAGACCAATTAAAATGCAGTAAAATAGAAAACACTGCTTGCTGCGAGCAGAGGATCCAGATTCATAACAAAGATATCTAGGTTGGCCCCACGGTTAGGGCCTCACCCACTAATCTGTTACCCTTCCCTCACACCTAATTCGCCGTCTGCAGTGGCAATGGAAGACAGACGTACATGCTTAAAGACATGTACACGTGGCATCAATATCTGGCATTGATTATGTCTGCCTCCAGAGAAGAAGGCTGGCTGACAAAACTTTGGTCCTGGATGGATTCAGCCCGAAATCTCTCTTTTAAGACATATACTCTGGCAGGGTGTGACGGATGATAGAGAGGCAGCTAGAAATTACCGAGCAATTGTATGCATAACCTTTTAAGGTATTGATGTCTGTTTCGATTTCTTAGTAATAAAAAAATCTCTTATTTAGTTATCTTAATATAAGATTGCTTGACACTTATTGGACAGTTAAAAATGAAAAATGTCCAATGGTCTTAATTAAAAAAATGTCTATGAACCACATGTTAGGATTATTTAGTTTGAATGTTTAGGCTGTAATTTATATTGAGGATTACGCTAAGCAGATCCAAATTCAATCAAATAAAATGAAATCAAACGTAAATAAAATATGGGGGGAACACATGAGCTTTATGTGGAAAAATCCTCACGGGAAAAAATCATGACACAAAGCGACAAGTAATCCATTGTGAAATGATATTACAGGAGATGATGTACTTACAATGATGAGAACCTTCTTCGAATCTCTCAAGACCCTAGCTTTTCTTTTCTACAATTCTTAGATCGTGCACCATCGATCTAAGTGTTGATCGATCGACAGTGATCAATCACCCTTTGATCGATCGAGCAGACCAAAACTCTAGCATTCAAATTAGTCTAAAATTGTCTAGAGATTAAATAAAGATTTTTTCAAATATTATCAATCGATCAAACTTTCGGGTCGATCGATCTAGCATGGTCCAAAACCATTTAGTGAGTGATCTATCTATTTGTAGGGAGGTTCGATCGATTGAGCAAGATTGTCGATCGATGTCCCCTAATAGTGTATAGATTGAAGACATCCATTCAACAACTTAGAGATTATAGTTTCGACTATTTGGTCGGTTTATTCCAATTGATGGATAGCCAGTGTCCCATTTCCAACTGCTCGCACATCGAGCAACGGACAGCCAGAGTATCAAATAACTCTCCTTTTTTATCTTCCTGCTGTGCGGCTACCATTGGGCATTGTTAAACACGGCCAAATACAATTGAATATCGTACAAACGCTATGATGGGCCCCACATGCCAACTATTTGGAGGTACAACCATAAGTTCCATGCTTCCATTATTAATTGAGCCGTGGTATAAAAATTTCAGTGTTTAGATAGTTACAAGGCCCATTTATTAGATGACTAAGTTTAATCAAATTAAGGAAATTTTGGCTAACAGCCAATCAACGGTTGCTTCTTTGCTTGTTTCATATCATTATTTACATATGCCATGCCAACATGCCAAAATCTCCAGAACTGATGGAAGGTGTCTAGCCAGGTTCTGTGAACCAATGTGATCATAACATTCCACCAAGCTCTGCAGCCGACGTCTGCGGCAGCCCACTCCACTCACTCTAACCTTTGCCGTAAAGTTTTTCTGTAGTCGTGTTGCCTTTTCCACACCCCTTCTTTGACTCAAATATAGAAGGTGATATTAGCCCTAATACCAATTGCTAAAAATCTAACTGATACACCAAAAACTTAAGACTGATGAAACATGTCAAGCTAGGTTCTTTAAACAATTTGGACAAGGCATGGAAAACATATACTTTGGTTAGGCGGTCACCCAGGCCAATACTATTGAGCCTACCTTGATATATGTGTTCTATATCCACGCACTCCATCAGTTTTACCAGCTCACTTTAGGGAGGCCCAAAAATGAAGTAGATCTAAATCTCCGTTGGACCACAATATAATAAATAGTAGTGATTGAACGCCTGATTAAAAACATCCTAGGTCCGGCTATAATATTTATTTGCCATCCAACCTATTGATAAGGTCACGTGGACCTGGGTGAAGGTTAAACATAAAATCAGCTTCATCCAAAACTTTTATGGCCCACAAGAAGTTTTTATTGGTGGGAATTCAATCACCACTGTTTTCTATGGTACGGTTTTGGGCCATGCCCCGAAAAATGGATGGACAACACATACATCAATGTGGTCCCCTCATGAAAAACTCTGGCTTCACGTGCATGCCCTTAGAAATTGCACATTAGGAAAATATGTATTGAAAATAATCAATGGTCCTTATTGACCAATCTAGTATCAACTAATCAAAGTTTGTAACTGTCGGATCAGTCCAATATTAGAATTATCTTCCATCTACAGTGTTTCCTATGATTTTAATGGTTTAATAGCATGTGTAAATTGGCACATGTGTGAGATCTAATTCACCAATCAAATTAGCCTGACAATGGAAATGTTATCAATACATGACATAGACCCAACTCAAAATCTAGATGGATGGATATGATGGATATCTGATAGGTACAAACCAACCCACACAGTAGGTCCAATTTAAGAATGAAACTCGAACCTAAAAGGATGGGACTTGGCAAGACACAGCCCAATTAACCCAGGTACGGGTATTGTAGGACTCAACCCGAACCCAATCTGCTGACTACCCTTCTGCACATGTGCAACCTTGCAAGTGTGTGGAAAATCTAGCCAGTGCATGAAGCGCTCCCACTCTAGTGATGACAAGTCATTGGTCTAATTTCGAAAAACTTTTCTTGTGAATTTAAGAAAGCCACATGGATTCAAGATGTTTATCGTTCCAGGAAGACGATGATCATCCTCATCACGCCCTTCCCTACGCCAATGACTTGTCTCAGTCATATCCTTGTCTGACTTGCTTAAGTGGACTCACTTTCAATCGTGAATAGGTCAGGCCAATAGCATGGGTCATGAAAATAAAAATATGTTTAAGGGCATTTCTTTTATAAAGTTTAAATAAATAAATATGTGATCTTATATTGCAATAGTTATCAATGTGTGCTGTTTAGGCTTGTGTTTAACCATGTTTGGTATTCAATAGTAATAGTCAAATATTATTAATTTTCAACCATCAAGATTCAAGTATCAACTATCACCTAATAAACTCATAAAAGCATAGATGAAATGAGTCAACTCAAATCAATATACATGTAACGTTACATGCTAGCTCAATGTGATTGTTGTCATTGTCATCATGACAACATATATTCAGGTGGACCTGATTTCATCTCTTGCTATCCTCTTTCACAATGTATCTCTAGCTGATGACTTTGCCTTGTGATCATGTTTGGGTCTACCACCAAGTAGAGAATTAATTAGAGAATGCTGAATAATTTATTGTAGTTGACATATTGATGTAGAGCGGGTCGCGAACAGTTACATGGCCAAGATGGATCAGAAAAGGCCCGGTCGGCGACAGAAGTGATCTGGACCATCAGACCTTAAATCAGGCGTATCTCGCAACCCGGGATGAGTTAGCGGACGAAAAATATATGATTTTGGGGTAGAACGAGCTACTTTAGCCAACCAACCCTGCTATGCCGGGTTGCGACGCCCGGAATTGCGAAAAACCCCTGGATTGACGGTCGTTTCCCTATTTTAATTTCAATTTTACTATAAATAGTAAGTTTTAGTTTGATTATAACTCTTCATCCGTTGGGCTTTAGGAGTTGCGCCCAACGTGAAAAGAGCTTAGAATAATTAGGAGAACGGTTTGGTGAAGCCAAATAGGACACTTACTATTTTTGGCCGAAAACCTTGCGCACTAGTAGACATCACGACCGTCTATAAATAGTAAGTTTACTATTTATAGTAAGTCGCGAATTCTAGGAGTTGTAGTTGTAGTTTGATTCTGATTTCTTTCCCATTGCTTGGTACCCCTATTTAAAGGGCTGTGAACTCGTTTTTATTAATTAATTAATCAGTTTCGAAATTATTAGAAATTATTTCTGTTTTCTGCTTTCTTTTCTCGTGGATTCGAGAAGTCTCTGTGAGGAGTCCAGAGAAGCTCCGTGGATTCGGAGTATTTATCCTCATCACGTTCATCCCTGCGTCACATATGACACTATAGCAATGTGTGTTGTGAATTTTATACAGATTAATGTAATATCTGTATAATATGGAAACCAAAAATCACTACGGTCAGAACTAAGGACAGGCTGAAGCACGTCTGAAACGCTGTCCTTAAAGCGTTATTTGCCCCTACTCAAGTGGATTGAGTATGCTGATAGGTTACAGGCAAATTGCTTCTAGGATACGACAAGCCTGGTGTGGGTCTGCGTTCAGCAAACACGAATGCCCACCAAATGGAACTCTTTTACACACTATCTGGCAATATTACAATATAAAAGAAAAATCCCAAAAGAAAGAGAAGAAAGAGAAAAAAGGAGTTTGACCACTGCACTGGTCAGTTCAATTCGTCAGCCACTGGTTCAGTTGAACAGTTCTAGACCACACCTCTGGTCTATTCTTCAAGCGAAGGTTCAAGCCTTGCTTTGTTGCTGGTTGTCTATGTTCGTATGGATTTGCTGGAGTGAGTTGAGATGGTTTGGAAACCCATCTAGACCCTCTTTTTATAGGCTATGATGGCTGGGGTTTATGGTCCAGGGAATTAAATTCCATGACCGTTTTCTAGCTGTTAGAGAAAACTAGCCGTTATATGGCTGTTGGAAACTAGCCGTTATATAGCTGTTGGAAACTAGCCGTTATATAGCTGTTGGAAACTAGCCGTTATATGGCTGTTGTGAGAGAGCTGGCTAGCCATTTTATAGCTGTTGGGCTAGCACCGCGACTCGCACCTGTCTCTACAGCCACACTGCCACACATGCCCACGCCCTCGCACCGAGCCCAAGCCCGAGACCGAGACCGAGACCGAGACCGAGACCGAGCCCGAGCCCGAGCCCGAGCGCGAGCGCGAGCGCGAGCCCGCGCGCGGGTGTTCCAGTGCTTCGCACAGGAACACGCAAGGTCCATAGTCCACGGACTACGAAGGTAAATATTATAATACTCCACTGTTTTCATTTAAACCAGATTTCCTTCTCTTCTCTTTCCCTTGTGGGACTATTCCCAAAACTTGAAAAATGTATTTTTTCAAACATCTTTTCAAATATTATTATTATAATATATTATTAAAATATATTTTTAAATCAATATATTTATAACAATGTGTTCTACAATCTCTTTCAATGTCTTCTTAATTAATTATTAGGATCTTGTCTTTGAAGGTAATTTTATAATTTCATATGAAATTTTATGTAAATATTAATTGGATTCAGGGTAATATATATTCTGTCGTGAGAGAAAGAGCTGTTATTGTATTAAGAGCTGTTTTTTTAATTTTAATTTTAATTTTTTCCCTTTAAACATAGTAGATCGGTATGAACCTGTGAACGTATTGAAAGGAAACCACAAATCTTTGTGTTGTAGTTTGCATCTCTCTCTCTCTCTCTCTCTCTCTCTCTCTCTCTCTCTCTCTTTGTTTTCAATATTGCTCCATGTGTGGTTGAGAATGGGTCTCTTCTCCCAACATTAATAAACATGTTTGTGTTGAATTAATGTTTGAGTTTAAGAAGTATGTTGTATTTACATAACATTTAATCAATTTTATCAAACAATTATGGTCCGTAAATGTTGCATACATACAAAATTTAAAATATAAGATAATTTTTTTTTTCTTGATTATCTTGGAGCAGATCATGTAATCTTTGGTTTGCAACTTTATCGTTGTCTTTGTCTTCATTGTCTTGCTCCACTATCATGTATTAAAATGACAAAAATGTCCTTTTGATTTTGAAACAAATACAACATTTTCAACATTAGGTTGCCTCATAAAACAATTCTTCATAAATACATTTTTTTATACTTGTAGGTGAATCCTTTGTTATTATAAATGATAAGTAAAATCTTCTTCTTCTTCTTCTTCTTTATTGTTTTTTTTTTTGGTTTTTTTTAATCAATATGGACAGCTCAAAATTTTCAATCTATTGAGTGGATGGTTATGATCTCAAAAAATTGCACGGAGAAGATGACAACAACCATCTGATTTCATTCTCGAAATGTGTCACTCGGTGGTTTACTTTTAACCATTAGTTTAATAGCCGTCAATTCAAAGGTTAGGAATGTTTTTATCAATGTGATTTTAAATATGCTCCATCCATCATGTATCCAACAATTTGAATAGTTGTACATGAGTGCCACATTTGAGAAGAACGAATCACCATCATTTTAAACAGAGCTAAACTACTCCAACTCACATGCAGTGGCTGGCTCCTACTAGATGGCATGCAGGGATCTGAGCCATTCATCAGGTAGTGCCTTATGTGAACATCCCATTTACCAAAAAGGTCTGTGTAGTAAATATCAAATGAGTTTGCCACGTTGACGGAGGGAAGGACGTGTAGAGGTCAAGCACAGTCTTCATCGGACTCCTCACAGACATACCTCTCACAGACATACCTCGAATCCATGAGGTAAAACAAGAAAATAGAAATTTCATTAGTAGATAATAAAAATGAATTTATAGTACTTTAAATAGTGATATCAAACCTTGGAAGAAGTTTCATAATCAAACTCTAACTCAAACCCCATAAAATTCGTAACTTACTATAAATAGTAAATTTAATATTATCCAACTTAACCACATTATTTGCCTAATTTTTCTAAGCACTTTTCAAAAGCTCAAAAGATGAAGAGTTATAATCAAGCTAAAACTTACTATATAAATAGTAAAAGTGGAAATAAGATGGAATCTCACAAATTTGGCATGAGGCTAAATCATATATGGAACGTCAAGTAACTCATTCCGGTTTGTGAAATATGCCTATTGTAAGGTTCTGATGGTCCGGATCATCTCCGCATCCAATGGGCCTTCTCTAGTCCATCCTCAACATGAAAGTGTCTGCAACCCGCTCTACATCTCCCGTGTACATTGAATCTGGATTGTTGGACTTTTTTCTATCCGTCCATTTTCCTGTACAGATTTTTTGCCATAATTAATCAAATGATACTTGTTGCACTGTATTTTTGCCTTAGGGCACTGTATTGTTGCCCTTTTTTTCCAAAAGCAAGAAAAGCAAAAGAAGAACAACCGTGTAATGCTTTGCCTTTGGCCAGGACCACCTGCATTGATGGACTAATATCATTGCTTGGACTCATCTACCATGGATTTTCGGTTGGAAATAACCCACGAAATAAAGTCCAATAAATCAAAATTCACAACTGAATGTAAAAGCATAAGGAGGAAGAATAATTCGACCCCTTTATCCCTTCTTTGCATGTGACGCGCACCTACCTTCTACTGCTTGTGCACGCTCTCTCTCTCTCTCTCTCTCTCTCTCTCTCTCTCTCTCTCTCTCCTTTCCTTGTATATCTCTCCCTTTATCTCTTTACCTATATCACACGTGACATATACACACATTAGTTAATACTAGTTTAATGTGGTTGATCTTTAATTAGTAGACGATTAATAGGAAAAATGATGGTGATGCTTTGCATAAATAAGCAGTACCGGTCAACATGCCGTTAATATAAGCTGCTAGTTGGACGATCTAGACCGTTGATCTGATGGAACCAGATTGCACATGGACATTACCAGTAGTAACTCGATACAAGACGGTGCTATGTGGGTCTCACCATGATGTATGTGTTTTATCCACACCAACCATCCATTTTGCGAGCTCATTTTAGGGAATGAGGCCAAGAATAAGGTATATCCAAGTCTCAGGTGGACCACACCATATGAAAATAGTGGAGATTGAATGCCCACCATTAAAAACTTCCTAGGGCCCACTGTAATGTTTATTTGCCATCTAACCCGTTGATTAGGTCACACAGACCTGAATGAAGGGAAAACATAAATATCAGCTTGATCTAAAACTTTTTTGGTCCTAAGAAGTTTTTAATGGTGAGTGTTCAATCACCATTGTTACCTGTGGTGTGGTCCACCTGAGATGTAGATGTGTTATATTTTTGGGCTCATGCCCTAAAATGAGCATGCAAGATGGATGGACAGCGTTGATAAAACATATACATTATGGTGAGGCCCATGTAGCACCGTCCAATAGCGAGTATGATATCCGGATCCTGATCTGATGAACCCTTGTGTATACGGAGGATGCAACAGAAAAATCTGTCTTTGGTAGATGCCATCCTATAAAACAAGCTTATTTGGGAGGGTGGGCTCACCATATACCACCATGGATGCCTCAAAAATCAGGCCAATCCAACCATTACGTGGCCCACCATGTGAATTTGGAACGTTGTTGGGTGGATTTCTATTATATATCTTCTATGGTATGGCCCACCTAATGATAATGACTGGGTAGGCCCAAAAAATCAGGCCAATCCATCCATTATGTGGGCCACCATGTGAATTTGGAATATTGTTGGGTGGCTCTCTATTATTTTCTATGGTGTGGCCCACCTATTAATAATGACTAGGTAGGCCCTATTTTTTGGGGCATCCTCACCATGGTGAGGCCCACGTAGCACTGTCCCATAGCAAGTATGAAATCCGGCTCCTGATCTGTTGGACCACAGTGTAGACAGTGGACATACCAGAAAAATTTCCCCTTCTTGCCTACTTATTGCTTCCAACCTGTCGGACAAGGTCACCCCACCATTAAAGTTGGACGCTTCAAAAATCAGGCCAATCCAACCATTATGTGGGCCACTATATGAATTTGGAACATTGTTGGATGGCTCTCTTTTATTTTCTATGGTGTGGGGCCCACCTTATGATATTGATTGGGTAGGCTTATTTTTGGGGCATTCAATCACGCCCCACAATTCAAACAACATAGAGTATATGCACCTTTAGACTTGAGTTACAGTCCATAACTCGTACACCCAATGTATAGAATCTTAATCTTTATATAGTTGTTTAGAGTCATAACTTAATATATTCTAAGTTCACACCGTATTAATATCCATACAATCACACAATGATGTATCTTTCCTATTTCGTAACTATCACATTCACAACCATATGATTAAGTTTTCAAAATTTAACTATATCCACCCATTTGGAACTTCATTCAACCATAATATCAAATATTATTCAACAAAATCAAAGTTATAAACAAAGTCATATCTAATCTAAATATCATTGGCTATAAAGAATCGAATCAAATCTTCTATCAATCAATTGTATAAGAAATTCATCCATCAAATGTGGCAAGTACATCTTCCGTCGAATATGGTCATTGGTCTTGAGTTTCATCCGGTACTTAATTTGAGTTTCTTGTCTCATTTTTCTCTGTATGGTTGTCAATCAATAATGTTAACTGGCCAGGCTAGTGTGTGAACTCATCATATGGTTTATACATAATACAATATAAGATAGCATAAATAAGAATAAATTGTACGTATGCAAGTATGAGTATGGATGCTAAGATGCTATGAAATGCATGTCAAGTGAGATAATCATCCACTTGCTTGGGTTGAATATCCGTCAACTCGAATCTGTACCCGTAAGACTTTTACCATAGGTAGGCATGAGCAACTTACACATTTACTCCGTAAGCTTCCACTAACCTGGGCATCTGTTAATGAATTTATTAGGAGCACCATCCAAGGAGATCCCTTAGGAACCCAAGCATGAGGTGTGCATGCAGTCATCTAGAGCTTGCCTCTAGAAGTCAGCATAAGAACATTATAGATGCATGTAATGCATGCTCAATGTCTATCAATTGTCATGTGTAGCCAACATCACATTTCTCTAAGAGGAAAGCATGAATTTATGATATTAATGTTTTGCATGACAGAGAGTCAATTTACATTAATAACTGTTTGGAATGTAAATCATACACTACGCGAATCATAGCACATAGCACCATAGCAATTACACCAGTCATAGCAATCATAGCAATCAGAACAATTATAGCAATCATATCATTCATATTAATCGTACGGGTATGAGACATGTTGGGAATCACTCACATATTCTTAGTAGAGTTGAATCCGCCGAATAGTTATACGATTTGGAATCTAGAACCCAAATCCTTATTAAGATGAGCCAACAATTTACGAATTTAATTAAGCTATTCCATTAAGTGGGGTTCATCTTAAATCAATTCGAAATGACCCACTAGACTTATTAATTCTTTAACTCTACTTGGAAATCATCAGAGGAGATTTGATTAATGCAGTCGATCGATCGACCCAACTAAAAGGCCCTTGATCGATCATCTGATCAATCAACCAACCATTGAAGAACTTTGGATTTAATCTCTAAAGTTTATGGATACTTTCGGGTACTGTAGATCGATCGATCAATAAAGGTATGATTAATGCAATTAAGCTGTTGGACAATTTTGTTCATCTTTGGTCGATGCCTTCGATCGATTGAGACAATTGATTTTTTTTTGCAAAAAAAGTTAAATACTATAGAGTTTATAACTCAATCCTCTGATCTCACCTTCCACTAAGACTACCTTTACCATTGGGTTAAGTGCTTGCTTTTTGTTATTAATTATAAAATTAAATTATTAATCTTAATTAGTCCGCATCTTGTAGTACTATTCTGAAAAAAAAAAAAAAAAATCAGAGTCATTACACATCCCCTCATCATAGTAGTACTTGCTTACTGCGTGGGTTGGATGTCATATATGTTGTGTTTTCTAGAATAAAAATAAATTTCAAAAATAAAAGTTATTTTTAGAAAGTAAATAAATATATTAATTATTTAAACTTTCCATAAATAGTGTGTATAGTCAGTCGGTAAGAGAAGGGGTTTTTGCTTATGCAACCAGGGTTCAAATTTCCTCGAGGACGGTTCGCACTATCCGCGCACGCGTGTGGCATGGGCTGTAGGGTTGCTTGGGCGATTTTTGGTGCTTTATTAGGCGCACTTCGCACGTGCGCATCGTCGTAAGGAGCTATGAGAGCCTTAGCCTTTTTGGCACTCGGTTCATATCTTTGGGCCACGGTACCCTGATGTTTATTACCTTTTTTAGTTGATTGAGAATAATTGTGACATGATTGTACATGTAGCACCTATCCCATGTGTCGCTTATGTGGATACAGTTTTTCCTGTTGGATAACTGCTCCTGTCTGAATGGGTACAGAAATAACTGCCATAGGACAAAGGGTCATGTCCTTTCATGAAAAGACAATTATTTGCTGTGAATGGATATGGATTTCTTGAAGAGACTCTTTAACACCTCTTCAGGAAGAAATCCATAACTTTTCAATTGATATAAATCCTGGATACTATAATCCAGAAGAATATACTCAAAATCCTTAAGATATATTATCTTCTGTGCAATTATTCTCGATCTAATCTCTTGCTGAGTTTTTTTTTTTTTTTTTTTTTTTTCTGAACATCTTAAGGCATATCGGTGTCAAAACTAGAGATCTGTTCAACACTTAAATGTGCAAATTTTCGTGTTGAAAATTGGATTGACAGTTCATTGTATCCTGAAGACAATTTGCAGATTTCATTTGTTTGCACTTGCTGGAAATTCCAGAAAAAGGGCAGCAAATCTATCTTGAGAAATTGACTATTCAAGTCGAGCCTTGAACTCGAAAGATCTGTTCGTTTCATTATTTCTTCTATCCTCCGTTGTGTACAAGAATCTCTTACTTTTCTAACAGTATATACAGAACATGGTAGGCCTCACAGACAGTAGTGCATAAGCAATAAACAGGCAGATGAAACGACATGAATAACTTTTACAACCTCGTAAATAACCTTTTTACACTCAGATGAACAACTTGCAGAACATGCCTATTCAACCCAGACATGCAGAGGAACCCTCATCAGAACTAACCTAATCTATCTATCCACATATGGTGGTATACTGTATACATACGAGATTACGTGCCTTCATATATATGCTCAGATGTACTGTATACGTACATGTCCTACACTGCATACATACTTATTGTTCCCTGACATTTTCTTTCTTTTCTGTTTCTTTGGTCCACCACCAGCGGATAAGGAGTTAGCCACATGGGAGAATTTTATTGTATGGATTATTTAAAGGGGGGCCATAAATATCAACGGTTTGGATCAATTAGCAATGAGCCCACTTATACCAGCTGAAACCCTCAATTGTAATGTCCAAATGAAGCCCACCTGAGTTTTGGACCGTTGGGTTGCAAGTGGAATCCAGTGGGCATATGTGATGGACGGACTGGATGTCATTAAAACACTAAAGCGGGCGGCACAAGCAATTTTGTAGGATAAGCTCATTCAAGGAAGCTTTCCAAGTAGATCTGTACTCATTATATTATTTTCCAGCAGAAACTTTCACATTTTTATTTTATTTTATTTTTTAATTATGTTTGGCAACTTGAATTTTCAATCTTATAAAATTTTAAAATTAAATTTCACAGTATTAAATTTTACTTAACAATGCTTTGAAATGGAGGAAAGAGAAATTAAGACTGTTAAAATAAAAAAAAAAACTGGAAATCTTGAATTTTTTACCTTTTAAATTTTATAAAGGATGCTTGATGTAAAGCGGATAATTTTTTAGCGAAGATAGACTAGAAAAGGCAATCGGAGACGGAGATGATCTAGACTGTTAGAACTTAAAACGGATGTATATCACAAATCAGAATGAGTTATCAGACATAAAATATATGATTTTAAGGTAGGACAAGCTACTTTAGCTGCCCAACCCTGCTACGCCAGGTTGCCAAGCCAGATTTTCTCCGTATCCGATCGGGCCTTTTTTGGTCCATCTTGGCCATGAAATTATCCATGACCCGCTCTACATCAACTCTTTTTAAGTTCAATCCATGATTCAAACATAATTTTTTAAAATATTGAATTCTAAAGATTTCAATTCCTAACTGCCCAAAAGTCTATGCTGTAAAATTAACCCTTTTGTTTTGGATTTTCAGTTAGTGGTAGTGGGGCCCATTTCTTAGTGATCCAAACCTTTGGTATGATGGGCCTCTCCTTGAATGGTCTATGCACTAGAAATAAGCCAGTTTTCAAGATCCTCTTTCGAGAACATTCGTTCTTTTATTCATTGAATGGAAAACGTTAATATATTTTATTTCTTCCCTTTTTGCCACTTATTTGATAGGTTTATAATTCTTTGATATTTTTGGCACATGGACCACATTGAATTGAACCCATAACATATGCGGTTTAGGTCACTAGAAAAGCCAAATGACAGTGGCAGTGTCTAACTTAAAAAAGAAAAAAACAAAAGGAAAGGAAAAAAGAAAAAGATGACCATCGGTGAAAATGGGCCCCACTTGTACAAACTCAATGATTGAATGCACTGTTGAAAGCTTTGGGCTCCACCAATGCATGATGAGAAATGATCTAGTGTAGGATTATTCATTAATTAAGGCAGGCATGTGCAAGCACGTCCCCCATACACTTGTTAAGCATGAGTTGGGTCATGCCCGTTTGGTCGAACCCAGATAGGTGGGTTAGGTTGGGCTCGGACTAGATGAATTTTAGCTGAGTTTCAACGGTGGGTGTTGTCACCATTGTTTCCTATGCTGTGGGCCGCTTGAGCCTTTGATCTGCTTATTTTTTATATCCTGAGCTAAAATGATCTGCCAAAATGGATGGGCGGCATGGATAAAACACATAAATCATGGTGGGATGCACAGAGCCCCTGTGAGGACCATCCGTCTCTAGCTGGTCCTGGCGGGGGTGGTACCCATGCAAACCGGTGGCTGGCTACTGGCTAGCAGGAAAAATGGATATTTTTATCCCGACCTCTTCGAACAATTCTCATTGCTTACATATAGCCATTATAGAGCAAGGCAAGTAATCAATGGACATTTTTATCCCTACAATTAAATGAAAGGAAGGTTATTTTAAATAGAAAATGGAAGTGGGTGGACATTTAATTGAAGGTATTTTTGTCATTTTATTTTATTTATATGAGTAGTCCATTCCCTCACGCATCCTTAATTTACTTGCATATTACCTTCTTTTTCTTTTCCTTCGTTGCTCTCCGTTAAAAAAAATTTATATATATTGTACCTTAATAGGTATGATGTACAATGTATGGAGACTTAAAATTACATACTATGTAATATGTATGTAGTTCAATCAAAATTATACTAATTATGAGCCTTATATGATTTAATCTGAAACAACAATTATACTTATTCGAGTATCTTGCTATCAAATTATAGACTATTAGTAAATGATTAAAAATGAAAATAAATTCATGTCCTTGAAAATTACATACTATGTAATATGTATGCAGTTCAATCAAAATTATTCTAATTATGAGCCTTATATGATTTAATATGAACCAACAATTATACTTATTCGATTATCTTGCTATCAAATTATAGACTATTAGTAAATGATTAAAAATGAAAATAAATTCACGTCATTGAAAATTACATACTATGTAATATGTATGCAGTTTAATCAAAATTATACTAGTTATGAGCCTTATATGATTTAATCTAAACCAACAATTATACTTATTCGATTATCTTGCTATCAAATTATAGACTATTAGTAAATGATTAAAAATGAAAATAAATTCATGTCATTGAAAATTACATACTATGTAATATGTATGCAGTTCAATCAAAATTATACTAATTATGAGCCTTATATGATTTAATCTGAACCAACAATTATACTTATTCGATTATCTTGCTATCAAATTATAGACTATTAGTAAATGATTAAAAATGAAAATAAATTCATGTCATTGAAAATTACATACTATGTAATATGTATGCAGTTTAATCAAAATTATACTAGTTATGAGCCTTATATGATTTAATCTAAACCAACAATTATACTTATTCGATTATCTTGCTATCAAATTATAGACTATTAGTAAATGATTAAAAATGAAAATAAATTCATGTCATTGAAAATTACATACTATGTAATATGTATGCAGTTCAATCAAAATTATACTAATTATGAGCCTTATATGATTTAATCTGAACCAACAATTATACTTATTCGATTATCTTGCTATCAAATTATAGACTATTAGTAAATGATTAAAAATGAAAATAAATTCATGTCATTGAAAATTACATACTATGTAATATGTATGCAGTTCAATCAAAATTATTCTAATTATGAGCCTTATATGATTTAATATGAACCAACAATTATACTTATTCGATTATCTTGCTATCAAATTATAGACTATTAGTAAATGATTAAAAATGAAAATAAATTCATGTCATTGAAAATTACATACTATGTAATATGTATGCAGTTTAATCAAAATTATACTATTATGAGCCTTATATGATTTAATCTAAACCAACAATTATACTTATTCGATTATCTTGCTATCAAATTATAGACTATTAGTAAATGATTAAAAATGAAAATAAATTCATGTCATTGAAAATTACATACTATGTATATGTATGCAGTTCAATCAAAATTATACTAATTATGAGCCTTATATGATTTAATCTGAACCAACAATTATACTTATTCGATTATCTTGCTATCAAATTATAGACTATTAGTAAATGATTAAAAATGAAAATAAATTCATGTCATTGAAAATTACATACTATGTAATATGTATGCAGTTCAATCAAAATTATACTAATTATAAGCCTTATATGATTTAATTTGAACCAACAATTATACTTATTCGATTATCTTGCTATCAAATTATAGACTATCAGTAAATGATTAAAAATGAAAATAAATTCATGTCATTGAAAAGCTATTAAGAAGTTTACGTTTTGGTCAATCTTATAATATTTGGTTCTAAATAGTTTTTAAAAATAGCTCATTTTAGAAGCTAATTCTTAGTTTAAATTTATTATTTTTTAGTTAGGTTATTTTCTTATCTTTTGGATAATTTTCTTTCTTCATGAATTCAAAAGTTGCACTTGAGACGAAGATGATGATCTCCCTTTTTCTCTTCTCATGTGTCTTATGCATGTATGCTACCTAGTACTCTGGTCGAGTAGTTCAAGATAATTTAGAGAGTAGCTTGTGCGGCCATGCCCCATTATGTCGGAGGCTTCATGTGGCACTCGCTCTAAATTCTTGCGTTTGTATATTCTGTCCTGATTACGGACAAGTGTAGTTCACAAGAGAATCTTTCTCGATTAATGAAATGGAAGACACTACTAAAATTGCGTCAGTTGTCTAACACGACACCATGTTATATACGCGGAAGCTTATAGAGCTTAGAATCATTTGCTCAAAGATCTTAATTCTAACTTTTATAAAGAAAAAACTCCAACGAATCTATAACAGTTAGATCTTTGATCGATCGAATGCACATTCAATTCGATTGAGCGCACTTTCGATACGATCAAGAAACCCCAGATTTAAACAGTTTACTTGGTGGACGTTTTTGGCCGTTTTCGATTGGACGTTCAATTGATCAGAACCTTCAGTCAAATCAAGTCCAATCGATGAATTGTCATTTGATCAACTGTTCTCAAATTTCTATTGTTGGGTTTTTTGGTTTTTAGCAGATCTGAACCTCTCTGAGCCTATCTTATAATGTTCTTTTTAATGCTAAGACATGGAATAATAGATACAATGTTTTACTATTTGGAATGTATCATATGGAGGAAAGTTATTTTAAAACTTAAGGGATCTAGGACTAGGTTTACCAAGGCACCTTATTTTTACCTGTGTCTTCAAGCCTTGATGTTTGAAGTCTTTAAGTCTTTGATCTTCATTGTCTTCCAATGAGGGCTCAACCAACTCAACACTCCCTAACTCATGTCATTGATAAACCAATGCACTAACAACTACAAAGAGAGAAATATACTCATTTTCAAATTGTCCCACAAAAATGAATGTTCAAAAGCTTCTCAAGATTATCAATCAATCATCGAGTGTTCGGGAGAGAGACCAAGCCAAGTCATTAGGAGAGTCAACCCTTTCCAATGGTCAATTTGAATAAATGAATGCATCCTTAACTAGAGAGATTAACCTACATGTTTTCATTTTATCAATTAGCCTACGGCTCATGCTTGTAACAAAATCATTTGTGCTGACTTTCACCCCAATAAGAGTTGATTAATTTAGCTGACGTGGACAAAACGATGTAGATTAAAAGGGAAAAAACCAACAAGATACCATGCCACCTATTGAAATATGGATTTCAATTTAAGTTGAAGTTCTTGCTCAAGTATCAATGCAAATCTCATACAATACTTGCTTAGTTTTTTTGTGTGAGGAGTTCATTTTTTCAAAAGTAAATGATTGCTTGGTTGAATTCAGTAGTTTGGCCTTGAATTCATTATTTAGAAGGATAGCCTAACGTTGGCCACACCATGGGAAATACTTTAGATGAAAGGTAACCGGATGTGGATTTCGTCCTGCTTTTGTCAGGATGGACTCGGTCCAAGTAAATGTTGTGTAGGCCCACTGCGATATATGGGTTTTATCCACATCATCTATACATTTTTCCATATCATTTTAAGGTTGAGGCCAAAATGAGGTAGCAGCAAGGCTCAAGTAGACCATTGAAAACTTCTTCAGAGCCATGGAAGTTTTGATTAAGATGATATTTGTGTTTTCCCTTTGTCCAACCCTGTAATGACATGTGGATAGCAAATAAACATTACACTGAGCCTGAGAAGGTTTCAATGGTAGGCATTATTAGTAACACTTCTTCCCGTGGCATGGTCCACTTGAGCCTTAGATTTGCATCATTTTGTGGCTCATATTCTAAAACGATTTGGCAAAATGGATGGATGGCATGGGTAAAACTCATACATTACGATGGGGTCCACAGAGCCCTTACCTTGACCAAGTCCATCCTGGAGGGCAGAATGCTGATGGCATCGGAAGAATGGATTCTTAAAATTTTAGGACATTCCAAGACTCGTGTGGTGGGCCACACCACATGAATTAATTTTGTAATGCATGAATTATCAGGGAGCGGATTAGGTTAGATCCGGATCCACCGACGTCGGTGGGACACTGACTGTGAGCCTCACTATGATGTACGTAACTAAATCCGTGTCGTCCATCCTTATTAAAAGCTAATTTTAGGGCATGATCTAAAAAATAAAGCAATTCCAAATCCCATATGGACCGTAGTATAGGAAACAGTGGTGATTGATTATTAAAAACTTCTTGTGGATCACACAAAAGCATTGGATCAAGATGATATTTGCGTGGTCTCTTCGTCTGGGTGTTTGTGAACTTATCAAAAGGTTGGATGGAAAATAAACATTCCAGTTGAATCTATGAAGTTTTTAATGGTGGGGATTCAACTATTTCATGTAGTGTGACCTAACATATGAGTCAGCTTCAATTTTAAGATCATGCCCTAAAATGAGGTTTCAAAATGGTTGGACAATGTTGATTTAAAGCACGTAAATTATCATTGCGAGCCCCACAATCAGAGGTCCCATTCACCTCATTGGATTCAGGTCTCACTTAGAGTTATACATGGGTCAAGCTGAGTCAAGTTTGGCACAACTCATCTCGGCTCGCCCAACAGCCAACTCAAGCTCGAACTTGGCTCGGCTCAGCTTGGTCCTCGAGTCTGACTGGCCAGCTCGACTCAATTCGGTTAACAGCTCGAGCTGAGTTCAAGTTTGTGAGACATTTTATTAAATACATAAATTGCATCTTCAATCTCACACACTTCAAATGCAAATTAGTAAGAATAATTTACAAGCATTTCATTAAACACTCGACGACCGGTATCAATATCAAGATATGAGGGCAATCGTATAATGTAAATTTTTTTGTGGGGATTTCTTTCTTCAATCTTTTTCTCTCAAATGCCCATTTTAAAAATACCCTAATAAGAGGGTAGTTCAATAAACAATAAACAACACTTCGTTAAGGCATTTCATTAAATACTCGGCGAGCAACATAAAGATTAAAATTTTCAAGTCACCAAGTCGATTCGATCTAAGTCAATTCGAGTCAGAATTCGAGCCAAGTCGAGTTTGGGTAAACTCGAGGTCGGCTTGAAAAATTTTCGAACTCAACAAAATCAGCTCAACTTGGTCAAAATGAGCTAACCCGAGTAGTGTAGTGTACACCTCTATTCTCACCTAATCCGCATCCTATTTATCAACGTTTCCTATACTGTGGACCGCATGATGGACGGGGTGATTAGTTAGTACAAGTCCCCCGCATGCCTGCGCAGGTCAGGCGTGCGGACTCCTGTTCGAATTAGTTATATTTGGCGTTTTTTCAGTTCCCAAAGGCATTTCATTCATTTGGGTTTTAAACTATTCCGAAAGAAGCTTCTGTTTCTTTCCTAATACGGAACCCGAACCCATCTTAATCCCTCTTGTCTTACATGATGCCCCGAAAGCCGGTCAGATTAATACCCGACAATCCACCAACCAACCATCGACACGTATCACAGCATTGATTGCATCGCCTGTCAAAAGTGGAGCGGATTCGGTGAGACACCGGGCTTACCCAAGACGGTGTGATCCTCACCGCGGGGCCCACTTTGATTTATCTATTCTTTATCCACACCGTCCATCCTATTTTTCACATCATTTTAATTCATTATGCAAAATATTAACCAGATCCAATTAACAGGTGGACCATACCATAGGAAAAAGTAGTGATTGAACATTAATGGATCATAAAAGTTTTGGATCAAGCTGATATTTGAATTTTCCATTCATCCAGACTTATGTTACCTTATCAACGGATTGGATGGAAAATAAAAACTACGAAAATATTAAGGTGATTCCTGTGAAGTTTGTAATGGTAGTGCATTCCATCAACACTGTTTCCTTGGAATGTTATCCACCTGCATAATAGATACATCAAGGTGAGCCCCACAGTAACGGATGCACCGTCTTGGGTAAGGGAACGGATTGGCTACTCCCCCTGCCATCAGCCCCCTGGCTGATGGTCGGTGCTCAATGGGCCCCACCATGACGCATGTGCTTCATCCATTCCGTTCATCCATTTTTACAGATCATTTTAGGGCTTGATACAAAAAAATAATAAGAATATAAATCTCAGGTGGACCACACCATACGAAAACAATAGTGATTGGATATCCACCATTAAAATCCTCCTAAGGCCCACTGTACTGTTTATTTGACATCCAATATGTTGATTAGGTCATACAGACCCAGATGAAGGAAAAAAAAAACAAAGATCAGCTTGATCTAAAACTTTTATGGCCTCCAAAATGTTTTTAATGGTCGAAATTCATTCAACACTGTTTCCTGTAGTGTGGTCCACTTGAGATTGGGATATACTCGTTTTTACTCTCATGCAATAAAATGATCTAGAAAAATAGATGGACGGCATGGATGAAACACATACATCATGGTGGGGCCCACAGAGCACCGACCATCAGCCATTGGCTGTTGGCTGGGGGAGTAGCCAATCCGTTTCCCTTGGGTAAGGCCGGGGTCTCACCTAATCCTCTCCCGTCAATGCTCAGCAACTGTTGAGGTAGAGCGAGAAGAACCGGAATATCGTAGAGCCATTTCTCTCGTGGCACGTGTGGTAGAGTGCCTACAAACCGAGACCATCCATACAGTGGGCCGTATTATAAATGGCCTATATTACTCAATACTCGGCATTACTTTTGGTAGCTTTGGTCGACTGTTGAGCATATAGAACTTTTGGTTTTTTCACCAGACTCAGATTTTATGCTAAAGCCTTTGGCACGAGGATTTCAAAATTAGGGGATTCCAAATCCATGCTCCCAAGCAGGCTTAGTTTCTACTTATTCAATAAATATGTGTGGGACATAAAGTAAAAAAGTTTTTTTTTTTTTTTCAACATCATAGGTAATTACCCCTTATCATATTGGTCTCCCTTGCAACCACCGTCCATCTTCAAGGTTTGATACTAGTCATTCATCATTAGGGGCTCACCTTTAATGTGCACTATTCATTATATAAGGCCTGCCTTTAATGTTGGTCATCCATCACCTGGGGTCTACTACTAATGTCATTATTCATTATGTGGAGCCCACCTTTGATGTAGGCCATCCATCACTCATCATTAGAACCGACCTATCATGTGGACTGTTCACTCCCCAAGTGCAGGGTTGTGATGTAGTAATAAACTCGGTAAGATCAAGGTCGAATCCCAAGGGACTGATACTTATACGCTTTCTGAAAATAACCAGATCTAGAACTAGGCTAAGATGAAGTGTAAACCCATTATGATTTGAGGAATAATGGTGAAATAATTAAACTAAAATTTAAGAGAATTCAGAAGTGAGAAACTAGGGATTCAGAGGATCCACTTGTAGAGATCAAGAAGATCTTATGCCAGTATCACGAATTATAAAAATTTACTGAACTGCCATTGATACAGTTTTCAAGAGATGAAAGGTGTATGAATTAGAATAGATTCCATCACCAAACCATACCCAAGAGACAAGACTAATAACAGAATTAAACTAATTACCAACCACATCAACATGCCATGAAAGTCAAGAAGGGTACCGACATCCAACCATGCCCAGGAGACGATGGTGAACAACAGGGCTTCCTGACGTCATAAACATGGAAGAAAAGAAATACTCAAAGCCATTGCAGGCCTATTATAATTTCAGTCACAACAGACCATTTAAGACTAAAAAATATTCCCATAATAAAACGAATATCAAATTCAATTCATAAATTAAAATTAAATTAAAAGTATAAAATTGAATCTCCCATCCCAGTACAAGCTTCACCTCTTAGCCCTAGCTAAGAGGTTTAGCCTAGCATGGATAGGCTATACATCTTAAAAACAAAATAAAACATAAAAATAACAATAAAAAGCAACACTCCCTGTCTCTCTCTTTGCCAATCCACGTTCCAGCCGAACTCCCAGGCCTCCAGTCGTAGCTTCCATCTCTCTCTCTCTCTCCTCTTTCTTATATATTGTCGAAGGACGGCTGGTGAGTGCGAAAGGGAAACTCTCTTGTGTAAGCTTCATTACGCAGTCACGAAGATGGCCGAAAATGGCCCGCTTTCCTTGCTTCCTTTCCAAACAAACAACATCTTCTGGTGTTTTTCAGGATGATCTACATAATGGACGGTGTAGATCAGTCATCCGATCATTGATGGTGGGCCAAGAAGATCCGGAACATCCAGTTTTTCCGGACCGCGTAACAAAGCTTACGCGAGGAGCTCTGACAGTCGGTGGGGTCCACTCCTGAGGTCAGTTAAGAAATCCACGCCATCCATTGGCTTCAGGACGAAAACCATCCGGACTTGATAGGTTTTAGCTTAAAACCGTGGTGGCCTACGGTTTATTTGATTGCACCGTTAGTTATCTGTTCGGACGGTTGAAAACCGATTGATGTCGACTTTTCAAATTCTGTCAGCTAGGCGTGAGTGATATGGGCCGCAGAAGTCTCATGAACGGTCCGGATCAGGTCTTCGCGACACGGTGGTGGGTCACAAGCAACGTCCGCAAGCTCCATTGCGTAACAGAGCTTCCGCAATGGACGCTGTGATGATGGTGAGTCCCACCTCGGTGTCGAGTGGAAAATCCACTCCGTCCATTGAAATGCTGGCGAAAAACCAGTAAGAATTGACTGGTTTCATATTGAATTCCGCGTGGCCCACTGATTCTTTCGTTCCACCGTTAATCATCCGTTTTAATAGCTGAAATCCACTCTCCATTATCTTCCGAGATTACGCCACCTAGGCGATGTTCACGCCCACCCTCTTGATACAATGGACGGTTCAGATCATCACTCCGGGTGTCGAGTGGGCCCCACTGAGAAGAACCGGCGTCGGCAGCGAAGTCGCTGTTGCGTCTTTTGTTTGAGAGAGAGAACGTCGGTCAGCGTAACGCTGACCGACTTCACTTCGTTCGGTGCACAGCGCCTGTGCAAGTGCTGTGCACACGCATCATGTAGAGTGGGTCCCACCTTGATGTGTACGAATAATCCACACCGTTCATCTGGTTTCCCAACTAATTTAAGGGGTTGAGACCAAAATTAAAGCATATCCAAAGAGCAGGTGGGCCCCAAATTGCTGATGTGTGGGCTGATATGACCGTTGGGGCATTTACACGGAGATCCAATAGCTGAGTTTTGACGTGTACGGTTAATTTATGGCCCTCAGACTCTGTATGAAGTTTCGAGCCGAACAGATGGCGGGAACCTTGTGATCTTGCATTCTGGCTGACTTTCAGGCCACTTGAGCTTCAGTTTCCCGATTTTCTTGGATCTAAGGCGTGTAAATTCGTCGATCTTGGTCCCCTGGGGTCCGTCCCTTGCCTTGGTGTCCTCAGATTATTAAATCCATGCTTTTTAGCGACTTTTTACCGTTCATGCTCTCAAATACACGCTGTATCACAAACACAGTTAAAACCGGGCGTTAAACAATATTGTGCTCGTAAATCCAGGTAATAAATGGGATCTAATATGCAATATTTGACCCTCAACATGGACTGTCCATCATGTAGGGCCCACCGCTATTAATTGCCCATCATCTAAAGCCTGCTATGTACCTTTGATGTGGGTTGTCCATCATATGGGCCCCACCTTCAATGGGGGTTGCCCATCATGCCAGGCTCACCTTTGGATATGGGTCATTCATCATTAGGAGCCGACCTTTGATGTAGACCATCCATCATGTAGGGCCACCTTGATTTCAACCATCCATGTGGGGCCAGCTTCAATATCCATTGCACATCATGTGAAGCTCATTTTTTATTCAAAAGCAGCAGAAAAGTTAAAAGTTAAAAAACTTAAGAACCCATTTAGATCATAAATTGTTTATGATAAGTTATTTATGCCATAAGTAACTTATCTTAGTTTCTACTTATTAAGAACATAAGTATGTTTGGTAAACAACCTACTTATCGGCTTCTCCTTTCCTTAGTCTCTCATATGTAGAGGTGTACATGAACCGAGCTAGCTCGGTTAGCTCGCTCGACTCGACTCGAAAAAGCTCAATTCGATTTGGTTTGAAGTTGAGTTCGAGCCAAGGTGAGCTGATTTTTTTAGCTCGAAAATGAGTTCGAGCCAAGTTCGAGTTGGCCCTAGGTTGACTCGACTCAGATCGAACCCAGCTCGAATCAAACTCGGGTTGAACCAGATCAGTGATTTGGTTACTTTGATATTAATATTGCTCACCAACTGTTTGATGAAATGACTCAAAGAAGTGTGGCTGGTGGCAAGAAAGGTATGTATATAAAATAAACACCCTTTTTTTCTTGATTTTTATATTGCTTAAAAGGTGTTTGATAAAATACCTGTAAAACCATTGCTGCTGTGTCAAATATAGTGAGATTTTGAAGGTGTAGTTCAGATGTTTGTGAAAATGCCGCAATAGCGAACTCGGCTTGATCTTGACTCGACCTCGGCTTGAACTGGCCCGAGCTGTTGACCGAACTGAGCCAAGCTGGCTAGTCAGGCTCGAGGACCAAGCCGAGCTGAGTTTGAGCTGAGGTTAGGTAATGGCTGAGCCGAGTTGAGCTGAGGCCAGCTTGACTCGGTTCGACTCGATGTACACCCGTACTCATATGCCCCTCTTTTTGCAACTCATGAAAAGTAGAAAAGCTAAAAAAAAATTAACTGAAGTGATTAAGTAAAAAAGTTATTTATAACCAATCGTAAACCAAACTTATCTAAAATAAGTTATTCATTTACTGCTATAAATAGAAAAAGTAACTTATTTGGTAGTATCTAAACACCCCTAAAAGAAAAGCTTATGAGAATAAGTAGCTCTAAGCACATAAGTTACTTTTACAATCATATTTACCAAACCAACTTAAGTATAAAAAAAAATAACTTAATAACTTGACATAAATTAAAAACTAACTTATATGGTGGTATCCAAAATAGCCCTTAACATTACATACAGGAGATCAGGTAGGGACTTCAGCATTGGATTTGGGGTTATTGTTTAATAATCTAAATTGTTCATAGAATAGGCCTCCACTTCGGGCTGTAGTTTAAAAAGCTGGATTGGACCCATGCACTAACTTATTTATTTTTTAGGGTTTATATTTGGTTTCGCTTTTGGTTACAGAGTGATGTCAAACATTGGAGCTAAGATCCAGGCGGCTCATGATGTGCTTCTTTAGTGTTTGGAGAAAGGCTTTTCCCAAATTGTGGTGGAGTCGGATTCTGAATTGGTGATTAAGGTTTTCAAGGAAGGTGCCAACATCGGCTGGAGATGGAAAGGTTGGAGAGCACTAACAGACAGGCTCCACAGTCTCGCCACGGTGGAGTTCATGCACGTTTTCAGGGAGGGTAACGCAACGGCTGACGCTCTTGCTCATGAGGGTAGCGTGTCCCAATCTCGTTTTAATAGTTCCAGTAGGGCTGATCTGCCTTAGCAGGCGAGGGGCCTCCTTTTCCTGGACAATGTTGGTCTAGGAGCGATTAGGGAGAGGAAGATTTAAGGCTTGCCTTCTCCTTTGGGGTTTTTTTTTGGTGTTTTTTTTTATTTCGGCCCGGATGTCCCGGTTTTTCTTACGATAGGTCTTCCTTAGGTCCTTTCCAGGCAGATCCAAAAATTATAATTTTTGTCTAGAATGAAATATATCACACTCGTTAATTTTTTTTTTTTTTTTTTCAAAAAAAAAAAAAAACCTATTTATTTTTTAATTAACCACCCACACACTCACATGCTCACCCACACCACATGAGCATTCAATTCCTGGTCTTAATGTTGAAACAAAGTCTATTTACCACTAAGCCATGGAGCTAGACCTATACCATGCACTAACTTTAATCTCGTGTTGGGCTTCTTTACTATTTATAAAGTTATTATTTGTACGGAGCTTGCTATTACACACTTTAAGGTTGGACATTTTCATGACATGCATATTTCATCTCATCTACACATTTGCATAAGAGCAATCACACGTGTATATTAGAATAACTTTCCTTCGAGTTAGGGTTGGATCAGGTTGAATAGAGTATTTTGTCCCTGGCCAATTAGTTCAATATATATATATATATATATATATCTATATATATAGATATAATATATATATATTATATATATATATATATATTATATATAGGTGGGTTGGATAATGTTGACCTAAACCATATCTAGGCCATTAATACAGATGGGGCCACTATTCTTGTTGAACCAGACCTGCAATCTGACTTGGCTTAAATCAGTCTTTGAAGTCTTCGCCATGTGTTGACCTTACTCATTTTAGGGCGCGCATGATCCCAAAAAATGAAGCAGATCCAGATCATGGGGTCTCACTGATGGTTCAATGGTAGGCACACTAAGCTCATGGTTTCGAGTGCCTATATATATGGGGGGTGTGTAAAAAAATAATATAAAAAATAAAATAGATACAAATGACAGGTGGACCACAGCATAGAAAACAATGGTGAATAACTATTAAAAACTTTCTGTGGGCCACAAAAGTTTTGGATCAAGCTGATATTGTGTGGTTTACCTTCAATAGTTAGATGACAAATAAACATTCCAGTGGCCCAAAAGATGTTTTTAATGGTGGGTATTCAATCACCCCAATTTCCTATGGTGTGGTCCATCTAAAATTTGGATCTGCTTCATTTTTTGGATCATCCCCTAAATGAGATTTGAATTTGCTTCATTCTTTGGATCATGCCCTAAATGAGATTTGGATCTGCTTCATTTTTTGGATCATCCCCTAAATGAGATTTGGATTTGCTTCATTCTTTGGATCATGCCCTAAATGAGATTTGGATCATTTTTTGATCATGCCCTAAAATGGGCCATCAAAATGTATGGATGAAATAGATGTAAGTCACATATATCAGGGCACGTTTGGCATGTGGGCTTGGATGAGATTAGGTGTGATGAAATTGCATTTGGTCCCATCCAGGATTTCCGATGGATTTTGAAATCCACTACATATGTGGACCCCACATTAATGCATGTGTTTTATCTATGCCGTCCATCCGTATACTCCCTTTACATGCGACATTCTAATTATACATGCGCATGATTGACATCGGTTGTGAATTTGGTTCGTTGATTACAATTCCATGGTCCACCAGAGCACCGTCCAGCAGCGAGTCCCTACTGGCAGTGTCAGTATGCAATACCCGTCCGGTCGAATATCTTAGTGGGCCCCACCAAGAACAATAGTCCCATGCAAATGTACATCGGTCTACTCATCAGGCATGCTAAAGACGTACGTTGAATTTGGAGGGTTGCGGAGTTATCTGAAACTTTCATCGTCTTTGCCTTGAGGTGGCAGACCTGATGAATGGTCCAGCTTAATTGTCCCTGTGGTCGGTCGTCTTTAACGGTGGACGATAACTTATGTAATGTCTAGGCTGGCACGTGTGATGCATCAAAAGCGAATGGCGAGGAAGCGTGTGGGGGCCAGCAAACTTTCTTACGTTGGAGTTGATCTTTCTCTAAAATACCCCCTCGTTTCGCTATTCACAAATAGCCCCTTCTTTTTTCAAACATTGTAGAGAAAACTCACCCTAATTGTCTACAACACCTGTTTTTTACCCCCAAGCTATTTGGCCCACCAAGTTCTATATATGAAATCCACTCCGTCCATCTGCTGATATCCATTATTTTCATCCTACATACAAAATATAAGACTAGTTTATTTATTTATTTATTTATTTATTTATTTTTTTTTTTTTAATACTCAGGGAGGCTAAAAATGTAAATTGATCAACTCACAAATTTCGTACATATACGTCCATCAAATTGCCTAGATTGAGAGGTCATGGGTTCAAGCACCCATTGTGGTAAATAAATAAATAAATAAATAAATAAATAAATAAACCACTGTGGTGTGAGTGCCTGTGTAATAAAAAATAAAAAAATAATTGCCTAGATTGATTGTAGAACACATGTAGTTGGTGATTAAACAAAGAATTTTGAGTTCTATAAGTTCAAAGACATTGCAGTGACAATAGAAAATAAAGTGAAATAAAAGCTGACTACAATAAGGAAGAGCACATCCTTGGGTTGCACTGGAACCCAATCCTTGCTTAGTGTACTGAGTTAACCCACGTTGACTCAGTTAAGCTTAGTGGACTCTGTCTATTGAAGAGGTCCCACACTCGTAGTGATAACTTAGCTAAGCTTGCTTCGAACTCCAATTAAATCTCAAGCTCCATGTAGCAATGGCTAACATGCATTGATAATACAACATGACAGTGGTTTACAGCTGATTTGACATGATTAGCCCTACGTGAAGTTTGGTTGTAATGGACTTGGCCTTGGCTAGTAAGGGCGCGTTTGGATTCACTGTAACCCTCTTGTTTTCACGTCCTTCGGATGAATGTAACACTGGTAAGGTATGAATATCACTTTTAAGGATAACGTCACTTTAACATACCTTAAACCTATCTTTAGTTTGGTTGTAGTGGACTTGCCCTTGGCTAGTAAGGGCGTGTTTGGATTCATTGTAACCCTCTTGTTTTCACCTCCTTCAGACAACGTAAGTGACACTGTAAGGTACAAATATCACTTTTAAGGATAACGACAATGTAACATACTTTAAACCTATCTTTAGTTTGGTTGTAGTGGACTTGCTGTTGGCTAGTAAGGGCGTGTTTGGATTCACTGTAACCCTCTTGTTTTCACCTCCTTCGGACAACGTAACACCGTAAGGTACGAATATCACTTTTAAGGATAACGACAATGTAACATACTTTAAACCTATCTTTGGTTTGGTTGTAGTGGACTTGCCCTTGGCTAGTAAGGGCATGTTTGGATTCACTGTAACCCTCTTGTTTTCCACCCACCGATCCTTCATAACAATGTAACCCTACTGTAACATGTACGAATATCAACTTTTAAGGATACCGACAATGTAACATACTTTAAACTTATTTTTTTAAGTTTGGTTGTA